>KK351020.1:2976017-3044004 GCA_000671755.1 Glossina brevipalpis | reverse complement strand
GATGTATATATATATAGATATATATATATATATATACATCTATATATATATATATCTTCTATATATATATATATATATATACATCTATATATATATATATCTATATATATATCTTATATATCATCATATAAAAATATCATATATATATAACATATATCGTCATATAAAAATATCATACATATATCTTAATTATTGTTGTATAAAAATATATCACATATATTATTATATAAAAATATCATATATATATCACATATATCATCATATAAAAATATTACACAATATCTTATTTATCAGCACATAAAAATATCATACACACATCTTACATATCATCGTACAAAATTATCATACATATATCACGCATATCATCATGTATAAATATCATATATATATCATATATATCATTATATAAAAATACCATACATAAATCTTATCTATCATTATATAAAAATACAATCATCATCAAACGATTTAAAATCGGTCGAGAGTACGTTTTTAATTAACTGAAGACGAACAGATCACTATTTTGCTGGCAATCATATGATTTAATAATAAAGGAAATGAAGAAGGTTTTGATATTCGATATCTTAATATTAATAAACCGATTGCGATAAATCTTTGACAAAAAGAAAACAAAGCAGAAGGATTGATTCGTCTTGATATATTTTTTTTTTTTTTAAATTATCTCCTGACTATTATTCATATATTCAACATATCATCCATGATATGTATAACGACAATACCGATATTAACTTCAAAGACTTTTAAATAAAATGCAATTTTCGAATTTTCTCCTTCTCTTTCTCTGTGTCTGGATTTGTATGAAACATTTCTTATCGAAATAACTTGATTATCAAGATTAATTGTTTGTGTTACAGCACCACACAGAAATTGTATAATAAAAACGTTAGCGATGCAATTAGAAAACCGATCTTCATAATTCCCGCTAACGAATTGGAAATTATGGTAACATGTTTTTTACATCATCAATAACAAGTGTCGGTCAATACTACGTTTGTATTGTATAGGCTAGACATAATATTTACATATAAGATAACATACATAGGATGCATATATATATATATATATATATATGTATATATATATATATGTATATATACAGTCAAATGTATAAAAACACTGCTCTTTTGAATATATTAAAAAGCAAAAGAAATGAAGTATGGGAGAGAGGGATGTAGTAGAGAAGTAGAGGCTAAAGAAAGACCAGCAAGTTTTTGCATTTGACATGTGCGTTTATTGCGGTTTTCCCCCTAATATCTTGAAGATATGTAGAGTAGGAAGCGTTTCTTTTTTTTTTTTTTTTTTATTTGTAATATTCCTAACTCGAAGACATAAAAACCACTTTTCCATAAGTCGGTCAGTCAGTCAATGTGCAAAATACAATAACAATAACAACAACAATAACAATAACAAAAACAAAAATAAATAAATTTTCAAACATTGAAATGTTATGAGGCTTTTATTTGCTTTTTATTTTTTTTATATTTGTTTTTAATTTTTTTCTTTTTTTTTAAGCAAAAGAAAGAAACTATAACTGAGTAAGTTGCTTGCTAGTGTTTGTATGTCTTGCCGTAGCTTGTTATTGTTTTTTATTTTTGTAAACACACTAATTGATATATTGGCCAATAGATAAATGCATTAAATGTAAGAAACATAGAAAAAGTTTACCACAAATTTGTGGCTTAAAATCATTTGTTATGCCACACTTTAGTGTGCATCCAAACTACTATTGACTGTTTATGTGTATATAAATGATTATGGGGGATATCCAGCTGTATGTATATGTAAGATATAAAGTTTTGTTTTTTTTCTCTTCACGTATTTTCAACATCATCACTAAGGAGTTTCAAAAAATATGATTTTCATTTTCAGTTTTTGTTTTTTTGCTTATTTTCATTTTGTATAAATTATAGAGACACCGGCCTATGAAATTTAGTTTATTTGTAACATCTCAATTTAACGGTAACAGTACCAGCCTACGAAAAAAAAAACAAAAAACTGAATATACGTAGTGTATAGAAAAAAAAAAAAATTAAAATAAAAAGGAACAAGAAATAAAAAAAAAAAGAAAAACGAAAATCTAGAATAAAATCATGTCGTCTTTTATTATATTATTAGCCATTTTAGTGACCAGTTGGTATTCTGTAACGGCCGGTTCTATCGGTGATTATAGTAATGAGTTAAGTTATCATCAAGATTCCTTGGGCGATTTTGGTGATCATTTAGATGAAAGTCATTTTCCAACCGATTATCATGGCGACAGCAGCGATGGCCATTTATTTTCAGCGGCTGTTAGTGGTGGTCATGAGTATGGAGGCGATGAATATTCCAGTAAACCAGTACCAGGCATCGATCACGGCAAAGGTGTTATCAGTTATAGTAGTACCTATGAGTTTAAGGATCCTAAACATTAAAAGGATTTTCTAATAATATGTTGTTGATAATATGCTGTCGTAGATAATAAGAAGAAACTTGTGCATCTACTCTTTGAAATGAAAATGAAAAAAATAAAATAATAATAAAAAATAAAGACGTAAAAATGTGATAACTATTAAGAAAAATTTTGCAAAGACTTAAAAAGTGGCGTTGGCAAAAAAAAAAAAAAAAAAAAAAACATTAAAATTATTGTTTTTATATACAAATTATTTGTAATTGCTTTACTATGAAACATTGAGGTTTATTAAGTTTATTTAATGCTTAGTAAAACGCAGCGGAGATCCTATAAAGTGTTTTCATATGCATGTCTCTGTGTTCTCTCTGTTTGTTTTGGTTGTAAATTCTTTTGATCGTTCATATCGTCAAAGTCTATACTATTCATAGAATACATAGTTTGCCAATGTTTGCACACTGTAGAGTTATGTTCATTGTCCCGATTAAACGTATTTAGTTCACAATACTACCTTCACTCTATAAAATAAAAAAATCCAAGGAGTGTGAAAAATACTCGTGGGAGTATTCGTGATAATTTGAATTTATTGGTTACTCTTCAGAATCAATAAGGACCAACCCTGCGATAAGTCCATGGATTTTTTTTATATTACAAATTAAGTGAATTTTATAGTTTTGACATAAGCTACGATATCCCAAGGAAATGGTGAAAGAAATCTTTTTTTTTTTTTTTTTTGACCAATTTCACTGAGAAACGCCCAAGAAACCAGACCCAGAATTCGTCGTGCAATTTGATGATGTGTCTTAACATCGAAATTGTATCTATTATGTTCTATTATTAAGAACAAACTTGATCAGTATATCGCAATTGCAACTGCTACCTGTTACTTTTGTTCAGGGCTGTAATAATGTAAACTAGTAGTGTCGCTTTTAAAAGGCGAGACTAACCTTTTACAAGGCGGCTGGGGAAGCTGGTGAATGTAAGCTTCTTTAACGATAAACGTTACTTGTACTATTTAATTCAAAATCATCGTGGTGGATAGCGGAAAGTATGCATTCGAAACAATGTTGGAAGCATATGCAAATGAAGAAACTGACTAAGTGATTTATTAATAACGATGATAAAGCGGAATATCCATGAGATAAACTTTGAAGGAGCTGGCTTAGTGTAGTATGTTATGTAAGTTGTTCAACCAAATGAAACCAGCATTTTCTACATATCTTTTCCTTCCTGCATAAGACGGAGTTGTGGCACTTTCATTTTCCGCAAATTGCATAGCCTTTCCTTCTGTTATGGGGCCTTCACTTGTCGCGTTGTCTAAGAGGTCCTCGATTGTCTCGTCGAACATTGAAATGGAGAAGAGTGGACATTCCAATACATTAGAATTAATAAAAGTTTTTGTAAACATCTTGTATATATTTTGACGGGGCTTTAGTATCAATTACCTTAAAAAGGACACTTCTAGCAAAGACACAAACCTCAAAAACACCACTATTAAATGATTTGTACTGTAATTTCAATAAATAAATGAATAAATATCTAAATAAAATATTAAAGAAAATATTGAAAACTTATCCTTAATTCTAACTTTTCATTTTCCATTGCTCTTCAATTTAAGTTCAAAAGTTTTGAAGACTCTTCAATTTTATATAAAATACATTCGAAAAACCATATTTTTTTTTTAAATCTGAAAAATTTTTTTTTGCAAATTGCTGTATAAAGTAAGACTAAATAAACATTTGACCAAAAATTGATAAATTTATCAAAAATGGTTTTTTTCTCATTAAAGTTTTTTTTTTTTTAAAGCAGCCAAACGAAATAATACAGAAGGATGATAAAAATTTATAAAAATACGAAAAACGTATATGAAACTACCTTATTAGCCTTATCAGTAAACGAAGCTGAATATTATAATAGAAAATTAGATGGTATCTCAATAAGATTTGGTTCCATAATTGCTTAAGACGATAAAGACAAGGAATAGTAAGTTCGCTGTAACATAGACCAGTAGCAGGATTATAGATGAAGATATTTGTTATTCCAGCTTAGCTGGATACAACTGTTAGAAGTAAACAAAATATTTTTTTTTTGTT
This sequence comes from Glossina brevipalpis, assembly GCA_000671755.1. Lineage (NCBI taxonomy): Eukaryota > Metazoa > Arthropoda > Insecta > Diptera > Glossinidae > Glossina > Glossina brevipalpis. The sequence continues at coordinate 3,039,504 of KK351020.1, read as the reverse complement.
TTTATCGCAATGCATTTCATAAAAGGTTCCTTATAAATAGTGTGTCTCTCTATGAACTTCAAACACAGTTTCAATAATTTTGTTTTTTCCTCAAACGCAGAGCATAATAAGGTGATATGCTGACACTACTTCTTAAAGATATTTAACTCTTACAAATTATCCTAATTATAACACCGAGGACCGGCTTAGCACAGTAACGGCGTCAAATATATGCCCAACGGTCATTTTTATAGCTCAAATAAGCTCCTATAAATCTTCGTTGTGTTGCTCGCTTGCCCAAATATAGTAAATTTTGTTTATTAATAAAACGAGAAATTGATCTACCGATACGAAACAAAACTATCTCTATTGTTCTTTCGCTTTCATAGTTAACCCGTGGAAAACTTTTACGAAAAGAATTTTGCAATCACTTTTCCAAACTATCTTAAAAAGTGATCTTAAATCTTAAAAACAACTACAATCGTTTTCCTAAATTTCCCTTTAGAAGTGATCCCAAAAAATGCTCAATTCCTAAGAACAGTGAATAATTGATTATTTCGAGCCCGTTTCGATACTTTCGTTGACAGACGCAATACTCTCTTCATTCATACACTAGTTTGCAAATTTTCAAAACGAATTTTAAAAACTTAAAACTATCGTCGCCTTAATCGATCGGGACGATTGACAATAAATTTGCAAAAAATTTCTAAATGTTCCGGAAGCATGCGATTCAATGTTACCTTTAATCATATTAAGGAGTCACGAAATAACCTCAAAAGATATTGTCTTTGAAGAGATCTTCTATATGAACAATAGTTTTACATACCCTAAGATACTCTTTGTAAAAACAAAAACAAAAAATAGGCTAAAGACGAGTTTCATAGCAAGTCGAAGACACACAAGCTTTGCTTATTATTTTTTTATTATCGTTTATTTACCATAAGAATTTTTCTTATAATATTTATGAAAAGCATTATTGAAATCAATATTGTCATTAATTTTAAGATGATGAATACTTTTCGATTCCCCAGAATCGCTTAAAACATTTGTATGTAATCTAGAACGTTTTAAAATATTACCGCCCGATAAATCACTAGAGAAAACACTACCAGCATGATGGTGACCATTATCCAGAGAAGCAAATGATTGCGAAATTGTAGGCACATAAATTTTATCGAAATCATTATCATTACTATGGTCCCCAAGATAAGGCTGCGACCAAATAATATGATCGTTTGATTGAACATGACTACTAGGCTGCCAACCTTTGTTGACGGAAATCTCATGTTGTGAAACAAGATCTTCTGGTTTTTGCAATACTACCGCAGAGTCTTTAGTCGCTTTCTCGTATTGTAATATTCCAGAATTTACTTGAATCGTTGATTCATAATCTGAAAAATATTATCACAAATATAGAGAAATTCATCAAATATTTGAAATTTTCATTCACTTACTATTTTTAGGATATTTATTAAATCCACGTTTAATTCTAATATTTTGCTTTAATTGTTGACTGTTGACCGTACCGTTTAACCGTTGAATTTCCATAAGAAACCATAAAATTATGAATTTTTTAAACTCCATAATATATATGTTTTTGTTTGTTCGTTCGTCAAGAAGCTTTCAAAGTGTTTTCATAGGTTTTGATTGTTCTTTATATACTTTTATGCTTAGTTCTGTCAAATGTTAAGAAAATTCTTTAAATGACTAACTATTCTGTTGTTTAGAAACGGATGTCGTTGTTGTTGTTGTTGTTAAGCTTGGCCAGTTTTTGGGGACATTATCATTAATCTATCGTTTTTTAAGTTTGGTAATCTACTCTATTAAAAGTTCGTTTAATTTTACTATACTGTTGGAAACGTTGCACGTAAAATAACTTTATGAAGTAAAAATTCTCCGCTTAAGTTAAAAAAACAGAAATAGGAATAACTTGAGCAGAGAGAGAGAGAGAGAGAGAGAGAGTGAGAGAATGAGGGGGAGAGAGAGGGAGATAGAGAAAGGGAGAGAGAGGCAGATAGATAAAGGGAGAGAGAGAGAGAGAGGGAGGGAGAGAGAGAAAGGGAGAGAGAGAAAGGCAGAGAGAGAGAGAGAGAGAAATATAGAAAGAGAGTTACCCCTCGCACAAAAAAGACTTGTCTTAGAATATATAGAAAATAGAGCACTACCCAACGAAATTCCCCTAATGGTAATAGCGGGACTTTTGAAAGAAAAACATATTTTTTCTTGACATCCACGGATGAAGTTCACAAATGAACGATATCCAATCACAAACTTACTTGCACCAAGCAAAAAAGTTATAATTTAAAAGTTTTCTCAGAGCCGTATAAAAGTCGTAGAATTCATTGTAAACTTTATATGTATGGCTTCGGGGCTCGATGTAAAAAATTCCTCTTAACATTAAAAATTTTAAATCCAATAACAATCACTAATAGAGAAATTTCATTTATGTTCCGATCATTCTAATTTTTGCACTTGCTTTTCTTTCATTCGAAACTCATGGGATAGTTTTGATGTAAATTATCTTACGCATACTACAATATAAACTTTGCAAAATAAAAAAAAATCTCATTACATTGCATTACGTCATACATGCATCGAATTTGTTTTATTTATTTTGAACTTTTATGGAAAATAATCTCGTACGGATATTCGTTTATGTCCACTTCAATGCTGACTAGCAAGCCGATTTCCCCGAAACACCGTCGCCTTTTAAAGCTCCTGAACCGGCAACATACCAATTACTCTGCCAGTCTAAATCATTTTTGGACGATAACGGAATACCATAAGTATGGAATGATGAACGAGTGGCATCCGAAGACAACGGGTCCTGCTGACCAGATTGTTCTACAGTTTTTTGTCCATCGATTTGATGCGATTTACTTACATATTGATGTTTGGATTGTACAGGTTCCGAAATATATATCGATTTTAAGGCAACCGGAGTTACTGCTACTTGGCTGTATGAGTTTAATGGTTGATTGCCACCAATAGATGCCAGACCTGACGTTTGACCTCCAAAATAAGCGGTTTTTTCATAAGGTACTACAACTTTAATAGTTGATTTTTTTTCTCCCGAGGTGTCAATTCCCGCCTGAAAGCCGGTATGATAATTTAAACCACTCCAGCTATTATCAGCATTTTTTTCTGTAAACAAGATAAGGTGATAAATAACGCTATAAGCTGCTATGATCAGCGCCAATACCATAACCACCTCGACCACCTCTATAATCAGCTTGACCTGCGAAACCAGAACTATCTCCATACCCACTATGGCCTCCGTAGCTACCAAGACCTCCATATCCGGCATGACCTCCGTAGCCGGCACTCCCTCCAAATCCAGTTTTGCCCTCATATCCAGCATGACCTCCGTAACCAGCCTGGACTCCATAGCCGATATGACTACCATAACCAGTACGTTCTCCAAAGTCAGCATTACTACCATAGTCAACCCGACTTCCGTAAATGGCATGGCCTCCAAAGCCAGACTGGCCTCCATAGCCGACATGACCTCCATTGTCAGACTTGCCTCCATGGCCAGCATGACCTCCATAACCCGACTGGTCTCCATGGCCAGCGTGACCTCCATAGCCAGACTGGCCTCCATGGCCAGCATAACCTTCATAGCCACCATGACCTCCGTAGCCACTATGACCTCCATAGCCAGCATGACCTCCGTAGCCAGCATGTCCTCCATAGTCAGCATGTCCTCCATGCCCAGCATGAGCATGGTAGTCGGCATGACTTCCCCAGCCAGCGTGTCCTCCATGCCCTCCAATACCTAAAGTGCCCGCAATAGAACTCTTTACGGCACCTTTCAGCAAAGCCAATTTATTACCTAATAGGGCCTCACTAAACCGTGTCATAGACAAATGACCAATTAAAGCAACACATAAAATAATATTTGCTCTCATTTCGTAGACTTTTCGCGCGAATCCTTTCTATAGGTACACTCACCGCACTGTATACCCAAACGTATAGAACTGATTTCATTACACTATGATACGCACAATTTTATAGATTATAACTCATATGGAAAAACCCCATAACTTAAATCTTTAAACTTTTGATACGCCAAGAGAATCCAAAGTGCCTGTGACATTGAAAAAACTAAACAACGTTAACTATTGAAATGATGATAATATCTCTCATCTCAACATTTTTTCTTGACAAAGTTTTAATTTTTTTTTTATTATTATAAAAAAATATTTACCTAATTAATATACACACTAGCCATGCGGTTAACAAAAGCATACATCAAATACCTACACATAAATAGATAAACTTAAGAGTTATAAGCATACATACCCAACCCAACCTAGTCTACGATGCCATCATCAGTTTCATCTGTAAACGCAATTACATAGAGATTCTTTACACGTTCAGTTAATGTCTAATACACGCATTTTAATAAAAGAAAATTTCATTGAGTATACAGTCATGCAAGTCCACTTGAACGCAAAGTGTATGTCATCGGAAGAATTGAGTAATTCTGAAAAAACATTGATTTGTTGTTTTCCCTTTTTTTTCAAAACTTGTTCACTGAAACATTTGATTAACTATTAATGTAAACTGATAGTAAGCAAGTCATAAATAAAATAACAAACGAGTATCAAGAAAAAATAAATAAATAAAATGTAAACGCTCTCTTTAAACTTAATATTCTTGAAAGCGAAATCATTTGTAAAATAAATAATTTTCCGAATTTAGAAAAAGTCTTCTGCAACCATTGTGTAGTGTAGATTTTTATATCAATTCTTATCTGTAAGAAGAAAATTTAAATGCAGTCCTACAAAGTCAATAAGTCTTGACTAAGTCCATTCTTCTAAGCCTAATACGTGATATGAATTTTTACATTTTTAATTATGTTAAGTTCATCGATTATTTAAATCAAGCAAAACGAATCGATTTTTACTCATATAGAACTCCTCGATACGAACTTTTTACTTATTATAATAATACGAATCTCTTGACGACTGCATGGATTCGTCTGCGGTCTTATTAAAACATCATATTAAAGCTATCTATTTAATTTGTCCAATTTGTCCATCTTGTCTTCGGCATAACTGCCTATATAAGTTGCTCGTTGGGATGTCTAACGGTTGCTGACTTAATTGAATTTAATGCCATACAATTTTCCTTATCCACGAAACAATTAATTGAGCTAAAAAGTAAGTTTCATTGCTGCGTATAATTTCGCAAGAAATTTCACCGCCTTTCTTGTAAAGGAATAAAGAAATTATTTGGTCATTCTACAAGGACATAGGCGCCATAAATTATTCGCAAAAATATCTATTTTCAAGAACGTTCAATTTTTTTTTATAAAAATATATTAAACACAAATTTGAAAATGATAATTGGCTGACTCCTAAACAAATATACTCCGACCCCGTATTTATATTTTTGTATTTATATTTACTTATGCATATTTAAGAAATATCAACAAATCGATTTTTGATTTTATTTTAATAGACATTAAACAGTACCTTAGTCTTTATAAACCAGTTTATGATAACACTTAAAAAAGTAAATAAAAAAAATGTTTTTTTTCACTTATTTCACACAGCTATGATAATTTATAGTTAACAAACTATTCGAGAAAAATAGAAAAGTATTTTGCACTTGATCAGTTTCGTTCTTAGTCCACCTCCACGTTCATTTCTCATTTTCATAGTGAGCACTCGTATTGAATATTTTCGTTTAATATTTTCTATAAGTCGTTTAACACCAATTATTATTATTGAAACCGTAGCCTAATCCGTAACTGCCGCTGCCGGAACCATAACCAGTGCTACCAGTTCCATAACTATAACTAGGACCACCAGATCCATAACCATAACCACTGCCACCAGATCCATAACCATAACCACTACCACCAGATCCATAACCATAACTGGGACGATAGCTGGAACCATATGAAATATCAGAATAACCGGAACCATAGCCAACTGATGGAATAGCTACAGCAGTTGAAGGATAATAGCCACCATATCCTGTTGTGCCGGGATAATAACTGCTAACGCCTGGTTGCACAATAACTTTAACTACTTTAACATTGCCATCGTAGCCGTTGCCCCTTCCATAATTATAACCACCACTGTAACCATTGCCATAACCTCCGTAACTTCCATAATCTCCATAACCGCCATAATTACCAAGCGTTAGGCCCAATTTACCAAATGTTGCTTGAACAGGATTCACTAGTACTTCCACTAGCAGTATAACGGCTATTACGTAAATATTGAAATAGAGTTTCATGCTGTGTTATTAATTTTGGTTATTCGTTTACTTTACAATTCATCGAAATGATGTTTTCAACAAAACTAATGCCATTTATAGGTCATCCACTGGATTATATAGTGTTCTGTTAAGTGTTTTTAGCAACAATGTTAGCTTTGTTTAAATTTTTTTTATATTCCAAGCTATGGGTTTGTCTCTTAAACTCTGTACATTTACTTATCACATTTGTTTATTGAGTTGCGGTTTTCAGTTTAGTTCTCTAGTTCAATATTTAAATGGGTTCAATATTCAGTCAGAATTGACATAATGATCTCAGAAATATTTTCTTTTACCTTATTGGGTATATACACAAACAATAAAATAACAATCAGTATATGAATAAGGTGCTAATTTATATATACATATGTGCATATAAAGAACTTAAATATATAAAGATTATAAAGTATGCAGAGAGAATACGGTTAAGAAATCTTGTCATATATACAGAAAGCCAAAAACCTTATCATCAATTTTTATATGTTTTTAGATAAACAACATATGCACATATACATATTTACATATATGTATATAGGAATTTTTATTTGCTTTTTATTTCTGTGATCCCTGTTAATCATGCTATTATTTTGTAAAGTTAAGTCAATTGCTTTATTTCTAAGCTTATTTACTAAAGTTTTTCAATTTACTTCACGTGAAAATCTTTTACAAATTCCTAAACTTTATTATTATATAGAATGCAATTCCGGCAAGGTTAAATAGAAAGTCGGAAGATTGATCAGAAATATCTATTATTTTACAGCTCTGGTATGAGAAAACTGATTTTTACTATCGTCACTTTATTTATGCAAAATTTTCAAGAGTACTCTTCATAATAAATCTCGATTAGATAAAGGCGTTATATTTCTCATAATATATATTATTCAGGTTACGTTAAATTATAGCACGTCAAAAATTCAATCCTTTCTACGTTTTTTATCCGAACTTCCTATGGCGCTGCGATCATTTTTATCTTCTCCTCTTTTTGGAGCCTTTTTCGCCATGTTTAAGAATTGATCTAAGCCGAAAGGATCTTCCTCCTTTTCAAATTGCACAGGTCCGTTGCGTGTTGATGTACCACCAGGGCCACGTGTAGTACCGGAAAATTCTTTGTCTGGCACAAACCGTTGAGTGTTTACAATACGCTCCAAATCAGCACCGTAGGCGTCATTATCAATTTGCTTTGAAGGTCTGTACAAGTGAGTACCTAGAGAAATTGAATCTCGCAAAGGTTTATCGTAAACGTTATAAGTCTCGTCGTCATGGAAGCCAGAACCAGTGCCTTTGGTGTTATTAAAAAGTCGAGGATCGAATAATGATTCACCGCTACCTATGGTTTTTGCAGGCATTCCCAGCGCAATTTGTTCCGATATGTCACGTTCACGCTCTTTTTGAAGTTTTGTACGCTTGTCAGGAGCAGCACGTGCCAGATTTCGCTCACGTTGACGTTCGCGATGGCGTTCGGCTCGTAGATCGTTTCTTTCGCGTGCTTCAGCTGTAGTGCCCCCTTCTTCATTGGGATTACGTAGACCGGCGCGTTCTTCACGAGCACGTTGAGCCATCATGCGCAACATATCTTCCTTTTTCTCCTTTTCTTTCTGCGCTAACTTCTTTTCAAGTTGAGCTCTAGCTTCCACAGCTTCACGGGCTTTACGATCGGCTATATACAATGCTTCAGACATTTTTGCAAATCGCTCGTTGATATGATTCTGCTGAAGACCACGTCCATCAGCAGCTAAACGCTTATCAAGAGGAATGGTGTAGCCTTTTGCATTTTTCCAATTTGAAATGCATGGAGGTATTTTCCATTCTTTTTGCTCCTTCACAGTAACCTTACGAGATGGTGAATGCAGTACCGGTGCTGGAGGGGAAGGCGGGCCTCTTGGTATTTTTTTATTGATGCGAAACTTAGGTGGCTCCATGGGATCTACTTGAGCTTCCACCATGCGTATTATGCGCTGTTTTGCTCCAGAATTGAAAGCATCGCCTTGTTGTGAAGGCGTATAACGAATGTACTGTGCAGGAGCCGCCCTCTCAGCATGCCGTACCGGCATAGCAGCGGCTATCTTTTGATTTGTTAACATTTCTAAAGCTCTACGAGTTTCTTCTGTAGTTTCGGCTACAATCTCGGCATCAGGTCTTTGCAGTTCTTCAGCATCTTCCGACAAAACTTCTGCCGGCAATAGTTGTGATATAGAAGAATAAACAATTTTATCTTTGCCATGACCTTGCCTAGCAATAGCATCATACTTGATCTTTCCTTTCTCATCCAAACGGACGGGTAAAGCATTTGACTTTTTTTTATTAGCATTTGCCGGAGCACCCATACCAAGCGGATATTGGGCGACATGAATTTCAGGAAATGCACCACCATCTCCAAAATCAGCTTCCGAACGTGGCACCCAATCTTTACGTTGACCATAGGGAGGTGCTGCTATTTTTGCCGTAACGAGGGCTCCTAGTTGTGGTGTACCTTTAGCAATGGCACTTCTGGCGTCGTCACGATCCCAAATTGAATTCGTTGGATTAGGCAAAAGACTGGATAGCGACATTATGATAAATTCTTTACTTTTTCAATAAACAAAAAAATACATACAGAAATTACAATTACCGTATTATTAAAAACAAAATACAATGATGCCAGAATTTACTTTTATTTAAAGGTATTAACAGTGAAAAAGTGTTATACGTAACTGCGAATACATAGTTTCATTAATCCCATTGCAGACAGATTTCGCGCGAATTCTCTATCAATTTTACTTTTTTTGGCGAAGTCAAGATTAGAACATTTACTAGGATTCGCCTTGGATACTTAAGAAATCTTCTTCCCCTATCTGAAGTTGTGGACAAATTCTTACAATAAAACACATTCTTTGCGACTGCGTAAATCTCACTCATTTTAGAAGAATCATATTTGGATCAACTAATCCCATGAACATCCCGAAATCAGCTACCGAACATAACATCAATTTAATATACAACTTTATTAAAACTACTAAGCCTAGTATTTAATATAAGTCTCTGAAAAAGAGCCGATAGCCTATGATGCTGATGCTCCTTTAATTTCTCTAGTCTAAGAATTAACTTCATTAGTCTAGAAAGTATAATAATAATAATAATGATATGCTGTTCAATGCCTTCCGTTAGTCATTTTGAAAGCAGATATCATTAGGATATAAATATATTAGAATAAGAGCATGAATTTTCTACATATTTTTCAACAAGAAGACTTCAAACTGCAAAAAGGAATTCCAGATTTAGTTGTACTTGCGATTTCAAAAGTTTCTATCTTTTCTCTTTGTACTCATTATTTTATCGCTGATTAGAAAACCCAAAAACTAGGGCAGATTATTAATAATTACTGAGGTAAACATATTACGAAAGCTTGGCATCCCTACCATGTTAGTATCATTTGTTTACAATTTATTTAGAAAAGCGAAGCGTAGGAGAATTTCATTTCATTTGTATTATTCTTCAATATAAAAATGACTAGTGCTTCGTTGGTATTAAAAAGGCCGCATTCTGTAATTGAAGTTGTAGAAGGTGTTACTTCACCTCGCAAGAAGATACGTATACAAACCACAGCTAAAAGCAGCTCGATTGTAGGGAAATTACAGCAGAGTATAGCGCTTCTTGATAATGTAGCTCAACAAAATAATAGAGAACTATTGGAGGTTTTGGTAAAGATTGCTGACGAATTGGTATTGGATGATTGTCAACTTCCGGACTTGTATAAGGCCATTAAGAAACTACTTGAACTTTTTCGACAAGAACGTGAAGGTGACACTATAATACGTGTTAAGATACTTCGACTTTTAGCAGATTTAGCTGAAGTACGCATCGCAGAAGTAGTTAATGCATTAATAGATGAAATAATAGCGGTTTTAAAGCATGAAAAATCTCAGAAAGTCATAGCGCAAGGCTTGAGTAGTTTGCATAAAATTGGTGCTCGTAACTTAAGCCAACTACCTTCCACGCATGTAACCAAAATCGCCCATTTTGCCCAACAACAGTTGATTTCAGAATCGCATCATACTCAAAAAAATGCCTTATTGGTGTTATCAGCTTTCGTGGCTTTAACAGATGCTAAAAAGGGCGTTATTGATACCATAGGGCATTATGCAGATTCTCAAGATTCCGGAGTTAGAGCTCAATCTTTAAGATCTATTTTGTGTTTGGGTGAACGTGGTGCTATGCTGTCGCCTAATCTTTACCAAAGAGCTGTGGATACTTTGGAAGATGATTATGAGTGTGTGCGTAAAGAGGCTCTTCGCCTAGTTTTCCAGCTAGGAATAAGTCATCCAGACTATATGATTTCCTGCAGTAATGACGATGAAGAGGAAATGCGATTAATAGATGCAGCTTTCAGTAAAGTGTGCGGGGCACTTTGCGATTTATCGATACAAATACGCGTACAAGCTGCCAAACATTTGGGGGATATGACACAAGTTAGTTCTGAATTTTTGCACCAAACGTTAGACAAAAAATTGATGAGTAATTTACGCCGTAAAAAGACCGCTCATGAGAGAGGAGCTCATTTAGTCGCCAGCGGTGAATGGTCTTCAGGTAAACGTTGGGGTGATGATGCTCCTCAAGAACAACTGGACACAGCCACCATATCGTTGATAGCTAGCGGTGCTTGCGGTGCCTTGGTGCATGGTCTTGAGGATGAGTTTATGGAAGTTCGCATAGCAACAGTAGATTCTATGTGTAAATTGGCTTTACGTCATCCCGATTTTGCAGTAACGTGCTTGGATTTTCTCGTCGACATGTTTAATGATGAAATTGAAGAAGTTCGTTTAAAGGCGATTTACAGCTTGACAGCAATAGCTAAACATATTGTTTTACGAGAAGATCAATTGGAAATAATGCTTAGTTCATTAGAGGATTTTTCAGTGGAAGTGCGTGAAGGTTTACATCTTATGTTAGGAGCTTGTCGTGTATCTACACAGGCTTGTTTGCTTATGGTTGTACAAAAATTATTAGACGTTTTGGCCAAATACCCACAAGATAAATTTTCAGCTTTTGGTTGTATGCGTAAAGTTGGTCAAAAGCATGCTAATCTTTGTATGGCAGTTACATCACATTTGCTGCAAGATCATCCATTCTTTGATAGTGCAGAACGCGACGTTGAGGACCCCGCCTATTTATGTATATTGATCTTATTATTTAATGCCGCTCAAAATTTGCCACCAATCATTAGTTTATTTCCTTATGTTACGTTAAAACATTATGCATATCTGCGCGATGCTATGCCCACTTTGGTACCGGAGCTACCAATTGAAGGCGCCTCAACTAAAAAATCCATTGACGATTTAACGGGTTCAAATAATTCGCGGGAGTATCTAGAGACTATATTGGCCCATATCAACGAAATATTCTCTATAGCCAAAGATCGTGTGCCACTCTTAAAGACGGCTCAAGACAATTTAAAGGTAAATAGTGTGCTTAAACTTGTATAATAAATATAATTTTAATTAACTGTATAAAAATTTTTCTGCAGCGCTTAGGGGAAATTGATCCCGAAATGTTAGGAACCGCCAATTTCTTGGAAACCTTTCTAGCAGCACAAATTCAAATCGAACAATTGCAAAGCTGTACTACTTCACAGCACAATCGAGCGCCTCTTAAAGAATCGTTAGCGCAACTAGTACGTAACTGTTTGAAATTGCAACATGTTTTCTCAGGCCTGACGTATGGAGATATGTTGTTGGTTAAACAAATTTGTCTCAGAGCTAGTGCTCTTCATTTAGTTTTAATTGTACGTGATCGTTCACAAAGTGCCTTGGGACCGTGCCAAATGCTTCTACAGACTGCATCAGATATAAGTAGCTTTCTCGATGAAAAGCAGGAATTTCAACCGGATGATTTAACAACATCTTTACTAAATCAATTGGGTAGTATAGTTGATCCAAAACCTGGGAGAGTGTTTAGAGAGATTTTGCCTTTGGTGCAAGCAGCTTCTCCTGTGAAAATGCCACCACCTAATGTTGAAATTAAAATGTGCGTTGCTAATATTTTGGAACCCTGCCCTCAAATGTCTCAGGATAATGTTATAAAAGTTACAGCGGGTCTTATAGCTGCTTTACCGTTTGTAGCCGAAATTGATAATCTTCAAGATTCTCAAAAGCAAGATATGCGTATAAAAATTAAATATCCAGATCAACATACGCATACTGTTGTACCAAAATTGTCAGATTTCAAAAAGATTATGACTGAACAAGGTGCCCATGAAACTAACGTGAAATTGCGCACAACTATTTTGCTTTCACACTCAGTATGGACTGAAGCTTCTTCTGTAGAGATAACTCTATGCTTGGCAGTGCGACCGGGAACAGAATTGGAACTGTGTAAACCAGCTAAAATACTTTTCGCCCCGAAACCGGTTAGGCGAGGTATTTAAAATCTGAATTGATTTGAATCTGCATTCGACACTTTCCGTTGACCCTCTTCAGTATGTTAACCAACAGTAGAGAATGACATTTCATTTCATTTAACTTTAGTTTTTTGAGTAACTAGGAGCGTCAACAATTGAGAAAAGTGCTGATTGGAACATCTCGTTAATTAGTAACTTTATTTATTTATTTTTCTCTTGTAAATGTAAAGTGAAATGTTTGAAAAAATTTTTCTTCCGTCTTTATAATAAAAAAAGGAATAAAAAGGAAATCGACGCATTCTGCACTTTCGTTTAATACGCTGTAAAGCGAAATAACGAGTGCTCACTCTCGTTACTTTCGTGCTCATAGGTATACTTTATTATACCAGCCAAACGTATATTAAGTTAATTTACAACGCATCTGAGACCACATGATTTGCGAAGATATATATGAATATATGAAATGGATTGTTTTAGGTAAATATGTATTCTACATCAGAGTGAATAGCAATGTACTCAGAGTGAAGATTTCAAAACTTTGTAAAAACTTTAAGGTTAGTTTTAGAGTATATTGTCGCGAAATTAAATTAACGCATCGCTTATATTCTTGTACAGATTCCTTTGCAATTAATAAATATTTTGAAATTAGAAATCTTGTTTAACAATCTCTTTCCATTTTACCACCTAACATCGTCCAGCCATACTAGAGTACGTGCGATAATTTTCAAATATGACGTAGGCCGAGTCATAAGTGCAACAGAGTGTTTGTGAATATGTATGCCGAGTAGACTTTGTTAAATTTAAACAACAGAATCATTTTGTATACACACAATGTTACGTCCAGAGTACTGCGTTATTTTTTGATTGAAACACATGTTTTTAGCTTAGAAATGCATCTGTTACAAAGTGGCAAAAAAACAAACATATAGTGATGATCAAACAATTCGGATTGAACCGTATGTAATATCAAGTTTGTTTTCCTTTTTTTAATAAGTAAAATTAAAAAAATTAAATGATTGAAGAGCTAATTGATTAATTTATACCTTTCCAGTCGACACTTAACGGAATTTTAGAATTCTGTTTGTTACATTTAATGAACATAAATAATAGGGTTTTATGCGGTATTTGCCGAATTTCACACTGTTGTATATAAAGTTAATGGCAAATATATTTATTTTTATGCAGCATTTTACGAAATTCTGCAACATTGGACTGTCCTAGTTTTTTATTAGTATTAAATTGTAAACATTGTTGTTATATTACAACTTAGACATCTCTAAAGACAGAGCCCTTTTAGCTCAGTGGTAGAGCACTGGTCTCGTAAACCAGGGGTCGTGAGTTCAAACCTCACAGGGGGCAGACATTTTTTGAACATTTTACGTTATTATTAGTTTTTTTATTAGTTTTGTTAAAGCAAAAAAATTAGTTTCAATCATTCTTTTATACATATTTAAAAGAGTCAAGTTATCGAAAATTAAAAGGATGATCCGAGATTAAAATATTTCTCTACATATTTCCTAAGATATTGTTTCTTTTCTTAATAATACCATTACCAAATTAGGTTTTCAAATGTGATTACATCTTTAATGTTTCAAAGAAATTCAAACCCTGGATTGTTTTGATTGCGAAAAGGCCGGCAAAGAAAGAAAGAAAATATGCTCAAAATACAAGGACGAAAATTATAACCTTTTTACGAAATTGCATTTTCTTCCAATGTAGGAGTGATCGGGAATGGAACACGTTCGTTGATCGTGGAGTATTAGTATAAATAATAATAGTAAAGAATGTTCTTTTGTTTGATGTATCACACTAATTCTAAGGTTCGATTTACCTTTAATCTCAGCTTTTTCTTTTAATTTTTATCACTTTGGAAAATTTTTTAGTAGGCTAATAAGATTAGATATAAAACAACTGATCGTGTTTCAGTATATCAGATCACTGTTCAAATCCCTGGACACTAACAATCAGAATTTAATCGAATGTGATTAAAAGTCATATTGTATTGTATTCAGGCAAATGTTACCACGTTTTAGATTTAGGCCTTCAAGCTTTGCGTAAAACTGAATAAGTTTTTTTAGTGCGTTGGAAGAGACGAAAAAATTTCAGAATGTGCAGGCTTCAGCCTTTTACATTACAGGTAAACATTAATTTGTAGAACTGTTTTTTCCCTTTGTCTATTTCACTTGTTGCTTATTCCTTATTAACTACGGAAATTGATGCGAGTGATTTACCTAGCCCTTCTAGTCTTAAAGCTGAAAATATGATAAAACCTTACGCAGGGAGTTTATTAGTTTTCGTCGGAGTTGGTAATTCATACGAATTTTTATTTAATAAGAGAAATAAAAATGGACATATCGTTTGTTAAATTTTTAAGATCTATACGCGTATTTCATTTTATGTAATTAAAAAAAGATCTTGAAGTTCCACAAATTGTTTTCTAATTTTCATATACTGTTTAAATTTTAGGACACTATAGAAAATCATTATTTATTTAAATAATTATTTTAAAATTTGAACATAAAATTTGGATGTTTTTACATCTTTACATTTACATAAAAACCCATACGACATGTCAGTTACGGCGGAGTTAATAAAATCCCTATGGTCTGAAAAGCTTGATAAACGCAGAAAGTTTCATTGTGTTTCTATCAAAGCTAAAAAAGTATCGCAATCAGGTTTATATATAGCCTTTACTGCAGCACTGCAGCTCTGCGGAAATGAAAGCAACGTATAAACACATACATCGAGACCATTTTTTTTATATTTAGGTGCATTATATGCAGTGTAAATACATTCATTGTTGCGACGTTTAACGCTGTACTCATTCACATTAAAGCATATTTCCATAAAATAGAACAAAATAACTAAAACGAAACGTTTCTTTATAGTGCTTGCGTCATTATACACTCTTTTGAAAGAGATTGATATATAAAATTTCTAAATAGCCGACTCTCTGAGCTCACAACGTTTGTTTACATTATCTTTAGTCAAAATTCACAATACACTATATATCGCTGTAACATCCACTTAGCGAGATAATTGATATCACAGTTTCAAAATATTACTGCTATGTAAGCGCTTAGAAAATGACAAGACGCATTTACTTCTATCAACAATGGAATAGAACAAAATTGTAAATTGCAACTCAAGTAAGGTATGTTGCATGTGTTCAGATGGAGTTTGAAGTACACAAAATAATGAAGAAAGGTATGAATTTATCAACACATGAAACAGAATATTCACGAAGCCACGTTGTTCATTTCACAACTTTGATTTTTGTGATTTTTATACAATAGCTGTTTATTTATTATCGAAGTCAGCTTAATTATAAAAATAAAATGTATACAATTTGTGAAGCAAATAACTGAAAAGAGGAAACAGCGAGATATTCGTTAGTTATTCCACTTTTTTTGTAAGAATGAAACGCCAATGCAACAATTTCAAAATATGAAGAAATAGGCTACGATGAATATAATTTTTCTAATTTCATCTTTATAAAATTACGAAAAGTACTTGAAAAATGCACAGGGTAGATTTACCAAAATTAAGTAATCAAATAAAACTGAAACCAGCATCACATTTCTCGTCGTTTGTCATTACTTTAAAATTTAATAAATTCTTTCAACATAATTATCTATCTAAACAGTAAGGTTCTTTGATAATTGATGCAAAAGTAGATCAAAAGTTTACATCGCTTTACTCAAAGGTTTGTTGGAAGGTATCAATATGAATATTTTTGTATAATCTTTAGTTTTGACCAAAGCATTAACTTTCTTTTTGTTTCAATTTCAGCTTGTTCCTTTCTTTAAAATATTTTTTATTGTTTTAGCAGACGTAAAACGATTACTTGCATTTTGAAGAATGTTTTTTTTTCTACAACAGATGATTTTGTTTCGTTGTTCATTTGTGTGTGCAAGATATGCTGCTTAATTTAATGCAACAATGCATTAAAAAAGTTCGAAGATGAGTCGATTTTTTGGTAGTTGTCGAACATGAATAATGTCGAAACACTTTGATCGAAGGTAGTCGGTAAGTTGGCATCTTTGACAGCAAAAAGAATTGTAAGAATAGGAAAATCTATAATATAATGCAATTCTCTTCTATAATGAAATTCACTTAAAATTTTTGGTAATTGATTATTAATGTAGACAATTTTCCAAACGTTTGCTAAAATATATTGCTAGACACGTGATTTTCATAAAGAAACGAAGATAAAATTAGGTATCAATATTAATTCAAAGGTGACAAGGAATAACATATAAAAATTTGTTGTAAACGTAGTGGAAACACCCCTGATAAGCAAGGAGTTTGTACACTTTGGAAGGAATTTTTTCCGGCCAAATTAACCGCAGCACGTACGTAAGAATTGTAACATATAAAAAAGGTAATCATTAATACTTATGTGACTTTTATTAAGTGCGTGTGTGTGCGTGTGTTCATTGAACGAAACAAAAAATATGCAACAAGAATCCGGAGAAGATAGCTGGTATGAGGAACAGTGCCATCGTGAAATAAACGCCCAAAACGACGAAATCGAACGCGAATATGTACGACACCGTGATAGTTCCTTAAGTCAAGTGTGGAGTGCATTTCAGGACTCTGCCACAGCAGTAGCTCATCTGTACAGAGGTAAGTCTGCAAAATTACGATTATTGTCGATCTTGTTTGTACATGTTTTCCATGTCACTCGCAAAAAAGTGTTGGATATGAGTATAAATCCAATACATATGCACAAAATTTACATATGTATGCATTTGAGTTCTTCTTTTATCATATATTTTCTACTTGTACTTGTGCTTGTTGTGTAGATACTTTTCTTCATATGTATACGAACCTATAAGGAATTTTTTTTGAAGGGAATTTTATATGCAAGCTTATTAAAGGAAGTAAGTAAGTTTTTATTGTCTGCGTATTTAGGCAGGTATTTAACATTCAGTTGAAAAAGGCAACGCATATTTGGTTTAGTTAACGTTTGAATTTAGTACCACTTTTAGTTTTTGCTATTTTTTGGTTGATTTGCAATATGCTTACACCATTATATAGAAGAGAAATGACCTTCATTAACGTAAGATGGGATTTTGCCTTAACCAGATTAATTTCAGGTAATTTAGTAGCAATGAAAACCTTGATATAAGTTTTGTTTATTATGCAATTTCCCAGTGCTGTTTATGAACTTTCAAGAATAACTTACTAAATTAACAAAACATAGTATACCGAGAAAATGCGATTACTAAAAATTGGGATTTTTTCTAAATTTGAATTTTCGATACAGACTACTTTGCTTTTATTGTCTGTTATTTTATTCGTAACAAGTAAAATATGCCTCGGAAGACCTATCAAGTATGTAAGCAAACCCGTGTTCAGAATTAAGTTAACAATGCTAAAGTGTTATAGAAAATGAAAGTTTATGGCATTTCTCTTTCTTGTAAAAATCTCAGAAAATGGTAGCAGATATCAGTTTAAAATTTTACACAAATATTCATCGAAAGTAAACGTATATGTTTGGTTAAAAATTGTTTTAATAATATGAATAAAAAACTTAGACTGACGGGTCTCAAACATTTACTTTGAGATAAATATAGCTTACCTTGTGCATAGATAATCTATATTTTCTAGGTAAACTTTTGAAAGCAATCGTGAAAAATTTATTCAATCACTAGGTGTTGTCACAATGTTTTACAAGTGTTTTCATGGTGGTTTGATGTATAAGTTCCAGATTCTGAGTTCTTTCCACAAAGAGGACAAAAAAAATGTATTATCGTTTTGAACCGAATCTTTTGATTTTGTTCCCCTTGTTCTTCTGTGCCCACAGTAGGCTTTGTATAATAAATTTGACTAATATTTATTAGACATTATATTCTACAGAGGTTTTTATTAAGTGCTACCTTCGTGCGTTCTGCCGACAACGTGGCATGTTGCCTTCTCTTGTCGACAAATGTTGACATTATCTTCGCAACGCCTTCCAACAAATATGCCGAAATGAGTGGAGGGCAAGAAATCGGTAAAGTTCGTCCATCTCTTTCTCTTTCACATTTTTTCCATTGTTTCGTAGTTTGTACATATTGTGCTACGCAAAAGCGAATATTTCACAAGGGATTAAAACGGTTTTTCAGTCGGAAGTGCGATAAAGAACTTAAGCTGGGGTTAATTCGTGAAAAATTTTGATAAAAAACTTTAATAAGTTTTTGGGCACTTTTTACGAATTGAGAAACAAAACGAATAACCTCAAAAGAGGCAAATGTAAATAGAATGTTAGTTTGAAAAAATATTCAAAACTAATGCACGAAGTAACATCGATTTAGCCAAGTGCGGCTTATGTTTTTATTTAGTTTAGCATAAAATCCTTCCTTCATATACTCGTACAGTTTAGTTAAAAGGATAAGTTAAATGAACATATAGACTTGCATTCCGGTGCTATGCGACAGTTTTATATATATTTACTAATTTTTTTAAAAATATAACTGATATTCTAGACAAAGTTTCTAGCTCGATAAACATGGAGCTTATTTAAGGTTACAAACATAAGTTTTGCATGTAAAAAGAATTTAAATGGAAAACATGAATGACTTATAGATGCAACTGTTATAAAAAACTTACTGTGTACAGTCATCGATGAGTCATTGGTCAAGATGCTAAGATATGTTAATAATCGAAAGCGACAATTGAAATTTTACTTGACAATAAGGATTAAGGGCTTTATCTTGTATATTCAAAGACATAAATAAATTTCCTTTAAAATAACATTATAATCTGCAGAATATTTCACTTGCCATAGTGATATATGTAGAAGTAAACAATGCTAACCATAATGCATGATTTCAAATGTTTGACTCGAAAGAAAATGTTCTGCTATTTTATACTATTTATAGAAAAATTTCAAGGGATTTATATTTTCAGAACGTTCTTCGAATATTTATCCTGACACAGGTGCTTTATGGCTTCCATTTCAAACCGCTGCCGGGACCGTAACAACGCTCTATAAAGGTGATGTCAGAAATCAATATCAATTATATCTTTGTTTATAACTCAGGTGTTTACATTTAATCAAACATAGAATCCTGTGAGGGCGTTAAACGTACCGGCGATGCAGCTATACAGTGCGGCTATCAGAGACGTACACGCGAATTGGCCGAGTGGGCACGCAGTAAAAAGCGACGTATGATCCGACGTGAAGACTTATTAGCTTATTTAGCTGGCAAACCATTGCCGCCACTTACAACCAGTCATAACAATCGTCGGTGAGTCGCTGCACAGAGTAGCGATTTATGCTTTAAGGGTGAAATTTATTTATTACTAAATATGCTGTTCATTCTCGTTTATTTAAAGGTCTCCCAAGCCAGAGCAATCACTTAGTCATGGCGGTAATCCCAATTCCATGTTTACTACTTCGTTTAATTCGCACAATACATTGACTCAGCACAGTCATAATCATTCAATGCATCATCATCATTCTCATCATCATCATACAGGCGCTCAAAATACAGCAAATGAACATTTAAATGACTTGCATACCTTTAAGGAGGCTTTAGTTCTCAGACCAAGGTAGATTACGATGATGATATCTCTTTTATTTTTTTATGTACCAACAAATTTAACTATGAATTTAATCTCTTTAATATTGATTTATAGAGGTCCCGAACTGTTTGCTTTTGTGGCCAACGAAATTGCTCGTCATTGTAAACGTCCGGCTAGTCCTATTGATGATAAAATGGACGTTTGTCATTATAGTAGTAAACGACAACGTTTTATGTAGAATTTCAATAATGAGGTTCTCAAATAAAACTCATTAACTAAATATCGATAAACTAAACTCCACCTAAGTATCTAAAAACAAAATTATTAATTAATTGTAATACATTAAAACAACTATGATTACAACAACAATGTGTAACAGGCTACGTGGTTTGTGTTTGAGTAAATATTTTTCCAAAAGCTTTTACTCAAACTTCTTTTCTTTGTTTTTTTTTCTTTTCTCAGTCTCACCATCATGTTCAAGTTGTTGAGTGAAAAGAAAATTAAATTAAAAATACAATACATAAATAATCAATCACCTCCTTAGAATAGGTTAAATTTTCTATTATCATTATCGTCAGGGGGAGTCTACCTTGATTGTTATCTTTTTTATTTAAACTTATTATCTCACTTTTTCTCATTTTACCGTTATTATTGCTTGAATAGCACTTCTTAAGTTCTTCCTGCTAATTTATTTTTATTTTTTCGTTGTATATAAATTTAATTTTGAAGTTGTAAATCAAGCATCGTTTGTCTGCAATATTCATAAATATTTTTTCGTATTGTTTATACTTTGTCACGCCATTGTGTGCGTGCGTATGTATATAATCACATACATTATAAATTTATATTTGTTTAAGACTCGAATTAGGTTCAATATTTCTTTGTCGGTTTTTTTTTCATCTAAGGCTACGCTCCAAAAGGAGGCAGAAAGAATATAATAAAAATTTTGAATTGATTAACAAGATGGTCATGTTTATTTCCTTCTTTTTTTTTTCTACAGTAATTTAAATGAGTTGGTAAAAAGCGTTTCATCTATTAACGAATGCAGATTTTTTCCCTTGGGGAAGTAACATCATAATCCCTAGAGTATAATTACTATTCTGTCATTAAATGCTGCTCCCCAGTTTCCAATCAAAAAAATGAAATTAAATAAAATGTTGAATATAAATCGAGACGATTCTTTGATAGGCTGCAGCGAGTTTAATAAAACTAAAAGTAGTGATCCATTGGTTAGTCAATGAAGATCATTATTTGCGTGGGCTTATCATCCTTTTCGTTTGTGCATTGAGATTTTAAATGCTCTGTGTATATACTGTCCAAAATCAGTATTCGCTGCGCATTCTAAGTTAGAGCTCGAAGTCTACTGTGGCTGTGCATTTTCTGAATTGATTCCGCGAATATGAACTAAAAGTAACTATGAGTAATAACAATGTATCGATGAACGATATTTGAACTTCTTGAGGATTTTCTTTCTTTCTCTATACATGTAAAAACGCAACCTCATTTTGATACCTTTGAGGTTATGGCTGGGAATTTATTTATAATTTTATAAATGAAAATTTATCTGGACTAATATTAATCCTTATCATTTAATTGCATTAATTTCATCATCGCCTTTGGATATATTTTCTTCATCAAACTTCAAATTTTTGCGGCTAAACCTCTCGAGTGGCGGCTCAATTTCCAAAAAATTTTCAAGGAAGTTACTCTTTTCGCATGCAGTGTGTTTGGTTACATTCTTTTCCAATTTTGCAGCCAATGCATAAACTCTTCATTTTGACGCAACGCTTCGATAGCTTCCTTCATAGCAACAAACCGAATTCTGCAATGATTGAATGTAACAGTCCACTGCCAAAATGTGATTATTCATTGCTTCGTATATTTTTCCCTTTAATAAATTAATTGAAGCAAGAATTTCGTTTTTAAGGCATACTTGATGTGTTAGTGATGAAGACAAAAGCTCTATATCAACCGAGTTTATAACCACTATTGCTTTATCAAAGTTCTTGGCTTTATACAAGCATTCCAATAACAAATTGTAAGAATTTAGGTCGACATTCTCCAGTTTATGCATATGTATGGTGTATGCGGCAGGATTGTATTGTTTTAACAGAAACATACAGTTTGCCATACAATAAACGTCCTTAGGTTCGCTTCGACTCAAAATGGCAACACTTTCTGCCCAGAATAAAGCGGTTTGATACCGCCTCATATCGCAAAACCGCTTAACCAATTTACGATACAACAATACAATAGAATCCTCTTCATTTTCTTCAGCATTTGCGCTATTATGAGACATATTATTAGTTAATTAATAGCAATTAGTTAATAATAATAATATGAATATATATGGAATTAATTTTTCTTTCTTTTTTTTGTTGAAGAATAATTTAAAATTGAAAAAACTTCACCCGCTCTCGACGTGATTTGTGAAGTACTCACGTGTAAGTAATTTCAAAATTGAAAAATATGCTAGATTTTACGCGATTTTTTTTTGTTTTTTGAAATTTTTTTTTTGGCATTTCAGCGCCTACTGGTAAAAAATGATTAAAATTTCTTGTAAAAAGTATAGCACAGGAGAGAAGGGTTTTTATTATAATTTCACTGTCAGTAATGATGTCGATAAAATTTCTACTGGTACAATAAATTTTTAAAACGAAATTTTGCGTGTGGCATCGAGTTATAAGACAAAAAAAAATTTGTAAAGTTAAGTTTTTTCTCAAGCAGAAATAGAGCAGAGAAATAAAAAAAAACTTTGATTGCTTCATTAGTAACACTCAAAGTATTAAGACCAGTTAATGCTTAGGAGGAAACATCACTATGGGATTTTGAAAAATAATTTTTCTTTTTATTATTGGCTTAATAAATTCTTGACACGTCTTGGAAAAAAATTTGAAGTTTCTTGTAATTTCGCCTTTTTATCTCAAACGTTTCACAAACATTGTCTGGGTCAAATGAATTCCTGCTTGAGAAGTGATGGCCTAATGTTTTAGATTAATGATTTCTAATTTATCCAATAAACTCTGAAAGAAAAAAAATGTTTATATTTATTTATTAGAAGTATTTCCAAACAAAAAATACATTAATATGTAGCTTCATTGAAACGACCATTTGGTAGATATAACATTGAGAACGATTTGAAAAAGCTTTAGAATAAACTTTTTAAAGTTAACATAATTATAAATTTCGCTATTATCCTCTCTTCCATTTCGCAATACATAAATTGTAAAGCCGCCTGCGACTTTAACTTTTCTCGGTTATAAAAGAAAAGTTACTTTTGAGTAAAATTTCTACGAGGAAATAGAACGGAAAACAACGTGTCATCCTGGTGGGGGAAACTTTATGCGACTTTGCGATTGCAAAAACAAAAAAAAAAAACCAGTAATAAATTTATCATAACAAAAGAAAAAATATATTTATAATATATTCCAAAAACTATATAAACACGTTTATCTCGAAACTTGTTTTTTCAAAACATAATTGGTGGTGGTGGTGGTGGTGGTGGTGGTGGTATTGTTATTGGTATTGGTATTACATCTTAGGATATGTAAATTTTCTGTTGCAGATGCTATTTTGAACTTAGCAAATAGATAATTGATTGTTTGCGGGTAGTTCGTAGCTCCTTGAAAATCGGAGTATCTCTAATCGTAACCGAGGCTGTTGAAAATATTTAAAGTTGTAGTATTCGCTAATTATTTCCTGAGAGATCCGACGTATCTTATCAAATGATAGCAGCAAGTGATAGAATTATAATTTGCTACACGAGGAGAGTTGTAAGAAATGAGTGTTCACTATGACGCCTTAGAGGTCTAAGTTTCACTAGATCCCTGGCTCAAAGTTATATTTAGAACGTGTTTATACATCATCCCAACAGGCGGGTGATGTGTCAATTAAATCATAAGCTTTAAAAAATTGCTTATCGTCGTTATTTAACTACAGGCTTGATAAAATTATATGAACACTTAACGTTATAAAGTACTTCGTAATTTCAGCTCTTCGATGAATATTAACATTTTGAAACTCTCGTTGTTTTTAGGGAAACATGTTATAACCAAGTAAATATTCAGTTTTGCTATCACTTTGCCTATCGCGGTGGTTTTATATTGCCTGGGCGAAATTTTAAGCCTGTATTGTACAGTGTTCATGTTATTTTGTCTATCCCTTATAAATGAATTTTTAATTCGATCTGGAAGTTAACTCAATTTATATAGACTTGTGTCGTGCAATTTCGAGGAACATTTGGTGGCAGGGAAAATTAAAATTTAAAAAAGTAAAAATAATTTCAAATGCTTCCTCTTTCCTTAACCTATAAGCGAAACCATTTCACGGTTCTTTCATGAAGATGATACCAGCTCGCTGTTAAAAGTGCTCACAAAAGTTTGTCAAGTTGGCTTAAGAGAAGAACTCGTAAGGCATTCAACTAAGACAAATAGATTTTGTTAACAAGAAAAAAAAATTGTATACATTTGTATGATATAACAAGAAGTAATTATCATTTATTTTATTAAATCAAATTTCTAAGCTTCACAAGCATATATAACGGGTGTTAATTAAACGAAATGTGTCGACACACTTAACAGGTGATTATTTTATTGAAAATACATTAAACATTATTTTAATATCAATGGTAATATCACGTGAGGCTCATGATGGCGAGGATTATCGGAATAGAGGGCAAAAGTTTTCTCATTTAAATCAAACACACCGACAGCAATTGTTTTCACTTCTTCATCCATGCAAAGATTTTCACGGAAAACACAATGTGGCCCACCGCTGGTATCTCCAAGCATATTAATTACATCTTGTTTGGTTTTAGGCGGATCGCATGCCATAAAGGTGTTCATACGTGAAATACTAGAATCTATCATTATCTGGTTCGCTTGTTCAATTTTTATGCGTTCATATCTAAGAGAAATAATATTAGATATAAAATACGAAAAAAAAAAAATTTTTTTAAAAATCTTTTACTTATTAGCGTGACAATTGAAATTGCAACGAAAGATTTTTTTAATATCCAAACGTGATTCTTTATCGGTACCTAAAGCGGGAGCCATTTCAATATTGTAACAATCCGATGAGGAATCGCTGAAAAAACGAATGCAAAAAAAAAATAAAGTTTTAAATCAAGCAAAAAATAATATCGTATGATGAGACTACTTACTTTAAAAATGTGAGATTAATTGAGCAACCATCGCCAGCACCTACACCTTCGTCCTTTAGAACTTTTAAAGCTTGTTCGAAATTTTCGGTGCCTAATAGAGCTCGCGTAATAAAATGACGAGCTGGAATTTTTTATTTAAATTAAAATAATATTTAAATGCGCCAAAAAAGAAAAAAAAAAAATAAAAAAAATAAATTTAATGACTTACGAGTTTTGCCACTTCTTAATACTTCGGCTGATAGAGTGTTTATGGAGAACACTAAACCGTGATGATTATAGTTCATGGTATAGCCAGGCAAGTGACCGGCATAACATAATGACATGAAACGTTCTTCTTTTACGTTGTATTTACCCTGAGGGGTATCATTTATTATATGAGCGACGACAAAGTAATAATGATTAAGGGTCGCTGTTAAGGCATCTTCGGTATGGGCTAATACTCTCTGGAAATAAAAAAAACAAAAACCAAAACACAAAAAGTATAAGTTCAAAGTTGAAAAATTTATAGAAGAAATGCAATGATTTCGTTTAGAAAACTTACATCTTTTTGGCCATTTAGTATAATGCTCGAACATCCTACTGCCTGTTTCTTAGGCGTGGAATTTAAATATTTAAGACTTTGCGGCAATATATCGTCCATATGTAATAAAAAGAGCTGAAAACAATAAAATATATGCGATTATTTAGAATATATATATATACATATATATATATATATATATATGCGATAAATTATGTAAATATTGTCAGCTATCTGTTGGTTTTTGTTTTTATATCCACCACCGAAGGTGAAGGGTTTGTAACTATCAAAAGGAAACTTCGGAGACCCCATAAAGAATATATATATGCTTGATCAGCATCAAGTTTAGAATCGATTTAAGCATGTCCGTCTGTCCGTCTGTCTGTGGTAAACATACTACTAGTCGCAAAGATGAAGGTACCGTCTTCAAATTTGGCAAAAACATTAAAAGTTTTTGCACGTAGATTGCCATTGAAAATCGTCCAAATCGGTCTAAGGACGCTAACACAGTACAACGTAGACTAAGGATACCTCTGCTTTTGGAAGAAAAAAAAAAAAAACGAATTTTTGCTGATTACTCGTAAACCATAGCAGGTAGAATTAGAAAAATTTCCAAAAATGTTGCGTTAGCTATCCCGTATGCTCTGTGCAAAAATGGGAAGGATTGACCCCGTCCACTCGATATAATACAATATTGAAATTCAATTCTTTTTGTGAAAATGTGTATAACATTAAGAAAGATGCTTCTGAAACCACATAAAACGTATATATTCTTGATCAGTATTAAATTCGGAATCCACTTGAACGTATCCGTCGGTACGTCTGTCCATCTGTCTGGCTGCTTAACTATCTAATGTCTGTAGTAAACATTCTCCTAGTCGCAGAAATGAAGATATTGGCTTGAAAGTTCTTTCACTGCCACGCCCACCTATTACAATTTAGTTTTTCCTCATTTTTGTAAGATACAGGCGGTGGGTATAAAAGATTCGGCATAGCCGAATATAATTTTTTTACTTTGTTTTTTTGTTTTAAATCCCTTTCGAAAAGTATACATTGAACATATTTACTAGAAATAGTCTCCGCCAGCAATTAAGGTAACAAGCACATAATAGTAGACAATAGAAGATTTTTCTAATCTAATCAGGAATTTTTTTTATTATTATTATAACTCTTAATTCAAAAGTCTAACTGTAGGTGTATGCTCCAACAGTTGAGTATAAGCATACCATTGCATTAACGTAATCAGATACAATTAAGTTGATGCGAAGTCTCTTTTTAAGATAATAGAGCTGGGGTAACATAATATGGACTTTCTCTGTTTTTTTTTCTTTTTGGTTCTGTTAAGGATTTAAGTAATTAACTGCAAAAGTCAATTGTCATTAGTATTCACATGAAAATAGATGGATTTCTGTAGTGTTTATCGATTTCTATTTCATCTCTCATTGCTTCTTTTCTAATTCCGTTACTTGGTGTTGCTTTCATTTGCCTTCATCTTCCATATGTGTTCGTAAAATATACCGTAAAGCTTTTTAAGTCAATATAAAATTCTTTTACTGAAGTTAAGTATTGAATATCTTTATCAAAAAGTAAATATTGAATTACAATCACTTCAAAAAGATTGTAAATAAATTTTACAAGACTTAATTCTTGCATTCTTGAATTCATCTCAACTATTCGTGAAAGTATTTGATCTTCGTAGCACAATGTTTATTTACTATTCAATTCAATTAATTTGAATCGCGATAAATTGATTAACCTGGCATGAGTTTCTTGAGGGCCTAATTAAAAACGTGATACGTTGTCCTGCAATTGTGTCAGAAAACGGATTCATAGGCTTTGAAGGAAATATTCTTAATGAATAAAATAAAAGAGAATCATCGATACATCTTATAGTGCATTAATTGTGGAAAACCTATAAAGCAGTGAAGATCTACATAAAAAGGATTAAACTTCAAAAATCTTTTTGTTTGAAACCATAGAAAAAATTCCAAACATTAATCTGCCAATTCGTTCGTACAAAGTGAAACGCTTAAAATAAGTTTTTTTTCATATCCTATATATCCCATATATCATAGGGTATTACAAGAAATCCTTTAAAGTAGCATTTTGAAATGAGCAATGTCCGTTTGTCTATCCTTTCGTCCGGAAGACTTACTAGCGGAAAAAATAAAAATATATGAATAGAAAATAGAAAGAAAGGTCAAACATGCAAACTATGAATAAGAAAAAAAAAGCCAACTTGTAATTTAAAGTCGAATCCACAATATTTAGGTCATTAAAAAAAGTGTATGCGTAAATGCTCTCGCTAGGGACACAGTTTTGTTTGTTGAGGTGGTAGGTATTAAAGATTCGGTTTAAAGCNTTTAGGTCATTAAAAAAAGTGTATGCGTAAATGCTCTCGCTAGGGACACAGTTTTGTTTGTTGAGGTGGTACGGTTTAAAGATTCGGTTTAAAGCGATATTGATTTTTTTTTTTTTTTTTTTTTTTTTTTTTTTTTTTTTTTTTTTATTTAAATAAGAGATAACGGTAGTAGCACATGAATGCATTAGGAATCTGTGCGCGCTAATTCCTTTCTAACATGATTGAAAAATACTTCAGGTTTCGGAAGTTTATTAAATGCGGTCGTTGAAGAAATCATTAAGCTCTATACATATGTGATTAATTATAAGTGATTCCTTAAGATCTGAGCAAGATAAGTATCCCCCACTTGTTAAAATTGAATCAAAGAATGGTCCAAAAAAAGAAAAAAAATTATTTCAATTCAATTTAATTTTTTTTTTTTTTGAAAAGAACGAAATAGATGTGCATCCATGGATAGAATTTTCCGCTTTGATCTGATCTAAATTTAAATTCATCCAAATTGATTGAAAAAAATATAAATAGCATCCCGTTATATGACAATCAAATAACACTCGATCAATACAAAAAAGTTATCATTTTTTCAACAACTTAATGAGTTACCCCACACAGAGAGTTTCTTATAATGTCCTAATTGCAAGAATTACCTGACATTTCTTAGATAATTCATGTCATCATTTAATTCTTTGTGTTAACAGGTTATCAATGTATTGAAAGAATATAAGAAAATCACTTTTGCAGTGGGAATAAATAAATTAGCGAAGTACTGCATACTCTCTTTATGAAACTTTTTAAAAATCTTTTTATAGATTTTTTCCTGACAAGTTCTTCTTGCCAAACTATTATAAAATAATATAAAAAACGATATTAATCGGTTCACGCATGAATAGCTAATGGACATAATGTGAATTCCCAGAAATCATTATAAGAAACAATTATAAAGAAATCAAGTAAATTTTATTTTATACATCCATGTGTGTTGCTACGTTTGCTATATAATTATTCTTAATAGTTATTTAATTGTAATAATAAATGTGTAATCATTTTAGTATTAGAAAACCGCCTTTAATGGAGTCATTACTGCAGAGAATTTTTAATTTGTCTTAATAACGCTTTTGTTTTTCCTTCAAATATTTCTATAAAGATAATATATTTCGACTAATGACGCCGTAAGTCATAACATAACAATGTTTTCAATCATTATTTAAATAGTCAGATGAAAATTTCTAATGTATTTCGCAGGGAGAATACGTTTATTAAATTATGTTCTAAGCACGGCAGAATATAAATGTACCTCTACGTGGCCTCAGCTATAAATATCGATTTTAATACATGAATTGACGGTTAAAATGAGATTAAGGTTTCAGTTACATCAATGATTGGCGATAGATATTTTTCGAATTCTAGGAAGAAAGCTTGTAGAGGAAAGCTGCTTCTATTTAGAAGAACTTTCTTCCGAATAGATCGACTACTATTCAAATCATAATAACACTGTTCATCAGTATTTAGCTATGACCGCTTGATGTAGTAGCTGAACTAAGTGCATTTGGACGCAGGTAACTAGTATCGGCGTCTTTCCGAATACAAATTAATCTTAAAAATTAGGTGGGGGAAGTTTACTTCCGTAAAGTATTAATAGTAGAAAGTGACCAAATGAGGAAGCTCTTTGTACAATGTTGATTGTGTCAACAAACTTAGACTATGCCTTGTTGTCTGACCGCTGGTCCGTGGCTCTTGGGAGTGTATTGCGGTGGTTGTGGAAGTAGGTGGAGAGGAACATCTTCTAACCAGATAGAAATTCATGACTATATTCAGTGAATGCTTGTTCTGTAACCTCAGGAGCAGTGGAACTCCCCAGGGGGATTGTTCCATTTACCAAGGGGTACAGTTTTCCATTTTCTGAAAATAGTTCAGTACTTTAGTGTACCGTGTCGGCAAAATATTAAATTCGTTAAATGGCTATAACGCATAAAACCAGCCACTCAAGTCATTAAAAGCCTTTTTCTAAAAACACAAAAATTTTATCTGCAATCTTTTCTTTTTATCGTTGATGATTTAAGTTTAAAAATTAGTTAAATTAAGAGTTATTGACAATTTTAAAGCTTGGATTAAAGTCTGTTTTATTAAAACCTTTAAATCGAATTTGAAAAGAAGTTTAGCGACAATTTACCTAAAGGCCTGTTCAGAATCACTGTAGCTTATACATTAATAAGATTGAACTTATATTTCGCCCCGCTTACCTTTTATTCATGTATAATCTGTGGTGAGATTCTGAAAGACAAGCAGCGATATCGTGCCTGAAATAATGTTTTTGTTAACGGTAAAAATTTTAGGGCCATCCATAGCATGCTGCGGATTTGACAATCTTGTTTCAATAACATATGTAAAATAGAACTGTCATCCAAGGCATCATGCGCTTAGTATAACGTTTGCAATTTTATTATATGGATCGGTTAACAATCGATGAAGAGGTTAAAATTGTAAAAAATTAACTATAAAAATACTGATTCTGCAGTAGATAAATTTCGTTAGCAGATTATGGTCGACATAATCGTTCATTTGAGCAGACTGTCAACAAAATTGTGAAGAAGTTTGAAGAAACTGAATCTAATAGATTTGTTAAGGTTCGTGCACGCACGAAACGTACGCTCCACTAGAGATATTGTTGGTGTTAGTGAAAGCGTCGAAGAAGATCTAAATTGATCCATTGCACAGTGCGTACATTGTTTTAATCGTTAAAATCACATGATTCCCGATATTTTTTGGCATGAAGTTAAAGATATGGTT
Organism: Glossina brevipalpis; assembly: GCA_000671755.1. NCBI lineage: Eukaryota > Metazoa > Arthropoda > Insecta > Diptera > Glossinidae > Glossina > Glossina brevipalpis. Next base: position 3,008,537 of record KK351020.1, on the reverse strand, counting down.
TCAATACAAGGCACAAGTTACATAACAAGCTTTATTTAGGTATTTTTGCACGAGAAATTTCCCGGACGTGAAATTATACTTTCGCGTTTTAGCGATGTGAATTGACTACCAAGATCGTGCGAGTTCTCATCGCTGGACTTTTTTTGTGAGCTTAAACAAAGGATTAAGTTTATGCGAATAATCGTCAAATTCTTGACGCTATGAAAACGACATCCGTCAAGTTATGAGGGAGCTATTGTTCGTTATGTATAGGCAAGTTATCGAAATTTATGTCAAAAGAATCCAGCTCAGTAAGGTGTGGACGACATTTCAATGTTGTTGTATTCCACAAACTATGGCAAAGTCCAAAGAATATATTAACAAATCAAATTTGAATCAAATCTTAATTAGAAGTGGGTTTTATTTACATTTTGTACAAAATTACAAAGTGGGTGGATCTTATGTTTCTATGTTGCAAAAGTGGGATCAGCCGGTTACCTATCAACAGTAGAATTTTCACGAAAGGTCACCTAATGACTTTATTTAATTATTTAAGACAATTTTAAAATTTTTAATTTTGAAGGAAACACAAATAAAATTTAACTCACAGAAATAAAAGAAACGACTGATTGACTGACAATAAAAAGTCAAAAATGAAAAAGTACATTTTAGTTTGAGTGATGCTACGTATATATATGTATATATATGTACGTATTAATCGCACTTTTCTCGATTTTATTGAAGATCTTCATTTTATTTTCAATTCGCAAATATCAATGAAAAACTAAATCATGTCTTACGTTATAAAAACTAAAAAAAAAAAAATAAAAAAATAATTTTTACTAGAACAGTGCGCTAGTAGTTGGACAAAAATTAAAATGTACAAACCGCATTATAAGAAATTTGAAAGAAACAATACACGTTCAGTTTTCTGATATATGTTAAAGAACTCTAGAAGCTTTAAAAAAATCTAACATTATCATCTTAAATGAGGGACATTATAGTCAAAAGCCTCTATGTGTACTATTCCCTATATGTTTAAGTGTTCAGAGGGTACGAGGGTACGAATGTACGAGGGTATGAAGGGACGGGGGTACAAAGGTATGAAAGTAAAAGGATACGAAGAGACGAGGATACGAGGGTACGAAGGTACGAAGGTATGTAGGTAAGAGTGTACGGAGGTACGAGGGTTCGAGGGTACGAAGGTACAAGGGGTCCAAGGGTACGAAGGTACGAGGGTATGAAGATACGAGGGTATGAAGGTACGAAGGGACGACGTTACGAGGGTACGAAGGTAGGAAGGTACGAGGGTATGAAGACACGAAGGTATGTAGGTAAGAGTGTACGAAGGTACGAGGGTGCGAAGAAACGATGGTACATAGGTATGTGTGTACGAAGGTACGTGGGACGTGGGTACGAATCATTTCATCATCTTATTTACTCATGATTAATAGTATTTTTTGTTTTTATTCTCTATATCTATAACTATTAACTTAAGATACACTCTACAGAGAATAAAACTATTTTAAGAGTTATAACTAACGCTTCGAGTATATTTTAAATACGTTTAAAGGAGCCTATAAAACTATATATATATTTTTTGGATCAATATAAATGTACTAGTTTTTTTCTTTAGCTAAGCAGCAACCAAAGTCTCGATATTTGTTTTTTTTCCCTCAATAACCGTTAATACTTTTATTGCAGGGTTGAGCTTTTGCTTAAATTATTTCTTCAAGGGGTGCAAGGGGTTCTTTCTAGTTACTGTAAAACTCTCTTAAGGAAAGATTTTAAATTTGAATATAATAACCTGCGAGCTGTTGCTTTATTTAATAACATTTTAAAAATTATATTTAATTAATTTAACATTATTGTCGCATTACTTTACATTGCGTCTATAATTAAGTTTTGGCCGACTTTCAAGACAGTACCTATCTAGTTGACTAACTATGTCGCTACGAATAGGTTTAGATAGTAATTATCTAAAAATGTTTAAAGGGAATGAGATAACGATTCAGATGCAGAGCAAGAAAATGAAATACCATCAACAACTTGTCACATCCGAATGAAGTGTTCAAATATTTTCGGTTTTTATACCCTACACTACTTGTGGTGCAGGGTATATTAAATTCGTGCGGATATATGCAACAACCAAATGAGCTTAAGATAGACGCACCTTTTATTATAACGATTGATTCAAAATCATTTTCTGAATCGATGTATGATCGTCTGTCCGTCTGAGGTCTGTCTATCTATTGTTTCGTTTTAATTTACAGTTGGCAACTTCTGAGATATGTTGACTAAGCTTGGTATATTACCTTGTTTTAGCATCAAGAACGAACGTTATTGACAATAGGTTCGATAGGTTCATTTTTACGACCATTCCCGATATAACGCCTTATTTTGAAAAAGTCTTGATATGAAAAAAATTGTAATCCTTAAGAGTTTTCGATAGAGAGCTTTAGAAACCAAAATATTGACATATAAAATAAATATGAAAAATTTAAGTTGAATTGGACCATTTTTCGTAATCATCGCCCATACGAACATTCTTATGAAAAGTAAATCTTGACTCTTTTTTGAAAGAGTCCGATTTTTAATATTTTATAATGCACATGAGTTCCTAATAGTAATTTAACAGGAAAAATTAATTGTATCAAATTTTGGATCAAGCAGGTCTATTTTTTCATCTTTACCCCATATAAGGGTTCTCATGAAGAGTCAGTTTTTGTATGGAAACGAGTTGTAATTTTTAGTACTTAACGATAAAAAATACTTTAAGGATAAGAAAATCTTTGACAGAAATATTAAATTCGTTAAAGGGCTCCCACATGAAGAGCTTGCCTTTATATGAAGGCAGGGTTGAATGTTTGGTATTTTCTCATGATAATAAATAAAAATGAAAAGTTCTATTTTAGAAAATGTTATAGGGTATTGAAGAATCGGCTTAACTCGATTATAATTTTTTTAAATACTTTACATCGTAAAAAAAACCCAAAAGTGCCACAATATATTTGAATCTCTTATATGGCAGCGACAATCTTCAAATGTACAATAGAAACTTTTATTTTTTCCCATCGATTTTTCAGGTCATTTAAACAAAAATGCATTTAACTTTTTTCGTTAACTAATATTTTTAAGATTTTGTTCTTTTTTTTATCTTTTTTATATTCATCACCGGAGGTGAGAGGTATATTCATTTTGTGATTTTATTTGTAATGCCCAGAAGGAAATTTCGGACAACGCACAAAGTCAGCGTCAACATCAAATTTAAAATCGATTTAAGCATGTCCGTCTGTCCGTCTCTACAATGTCCCAGTTGCAAAAATGAACATATCTACTTCAAATTTGGTAAAAACATTGGAAGTTTTGTCATATACATTGCTATTGAAAATGGGCCACAACGACTACAGACCACGCCTATAAGTATAAACTGAAAGCATGTTTGTTTTCTGACTGTTTTCCACGGCATTCTATAGCTGGCTGTGTCCCATGGTATTCCATAAAAATAAAAAAAATCTGCCACGCCCACTCATTAAAATTCAGGTTTTCTTCCTTTCTTTAAGATAGATGTGGTGGGTATAAAAGATTCGGCACAGCCGATTATAATTTTCTTACTTGTTATGTTCAAAAAGGAAATATGTCTGGCTTACAGTTATCAGAAATATTTTGCGGTATTTTAATGCTGGTTTTGTTAAAACAACATTTTTGTTATTTCCAATTTGATTGATTTAAAATCATACTCAGCAATAATTTAGACTGCAATGTGAACGTGGCATGCATTGTGATGAAGAATCTTAAGAGCATGATTGGATCACTTGTTCATGGCTTGAGTTAAAATTTTTTGTTTCCTTAAGCTTCACTAGTTTATTTAAAAACTAATTTAAACTTTAGACGATTACTAAAATCGCTTTTTAAAAGGCATATAATAGTATGTGTATGTTTCTTGAAACAAGGTATTGGAAAGTGTCACAGATAATCGGTAATCTTGTTAGCGGATTAGTTTTTTTTTTTTGTCTTTTGATTAACTAGTTATTGACTTAGGAAGCCAGAATGATGCATTATCAGAGAGGCTTAATAAATAGTTTTATATGTAAGTATGTTCATGTGTGTATGCACTCTTTGAAAATTAGTTGTAATTTTTTTTGCAACGCACGCGTATAATAACAAGCAGTATGTCGTGAATGTATACGTATTTGTAGTGACATAAGTACTTAAAAATATCAGTAAAAAGGAAGCAGGTGTCAATACTCGAATGAAGTGGTATTTACCCAAAACAGAAAAAAAATGGATAAAATGAATTTATAAAATTGAAAATGATTTTAGGGGTTTTGCTCAAAATCTTTAAGAACAAGTTTACTCCAAGAATACCACTCCAAACAAAGTCACGGCCAACATTATCTTAACGATGTTATGTTTTTGGTTTTTCATCATATCTTTTAGTTTTCAATCATTAGGCAGCGATAAGCTGCTGCTTAAGAAGAAATAACTAAAGTCACCAACTAATGAAGGTCATTAATTATGGCAATAATGTGGTAAATATACTGTTGATATTAGACATCAATTATATATAAATTGCAATAAGTCTGTGTTATTGAATGCATTTTAATTCAAATGTATTTTAGTTACTTATTTTCAATTTGATCGTATTAGCGTATTTACGTTTAAGAATTTAGTTAAAGAGAAAGTATTCGGTTTTTAGATGCTTGACATTAAGTTTAGTATCAGCAATTAAAACACTAAGACTGAAGCTTGGTTACTTGGCCTATAATAATTTAATACACATTTAATACAGGTATACTAATTATATCATTTTGTTTGTAACATTTAGAAATATGTAATAGAGATTCCATAAAACCCATATCATCCAATATGTGATTGATGAACATGAGATTTTAAATTTATTTATTCGACTTATCCATCTTTGCATTTAGCGATTGGCAAAAATTCAAAGTTAAGAGTAAAATATATAAAATTAATTTTCTATTTTTCTCTTGGACTATGGTTTACATATTAAAAGAAAACTCGTATCTAAATTTGTTTCGAATATTTATGAAACAAGTAAGAAAATTACATTCGGGCGTAGCGAATCTTTTATACTCACCACTTTTGTCTTAAAAAACCAAATTTGAATGGGTGGGCGTGATAGATTTTTTGTATTTTTATGAAATCCTGTGGAAGTTTTTAATGAAACATCCAGAAAACAAGTGTGTTTCCTGGCTTAGTTGATACTGTAACTTATTTTATATTGTAGGCGTGGCCTGTGATCGATTTAGCCCGTCTTCAATAGCAATATATGTGAGAGAACTTTCAACGTTTCTACCAATTTTGTAGTCAATATCTTCATTTTTGTTAAGCAGTCAAACAGATGGACATACGTACCGACGGATGCGTTTAAGTGGATTCCGAATTTCGTACTGATCAGTAATATATACATTTTATGTGGCTCCAGAAGCATCGTTCTTAATGTTACGAACATTTTCTCAAAAAAAATTAAATTTCAATATTCCATTATATCGAATGGGCGGGGTCGATCCTTTCCATTTTTGCACAGAGAATAAGGGATAGGTACAGTTTTTCTAATTCTATCTGCTATGGTTTATGAGTAATGAGCAAAAATCCAATTTTTTTTTTTTGCTTTTGCTCAGTCTACGTTGTACTGTGATCATGTCTGTCGAAAAATTTGGTTCATTTTCAATATCAACCTACCTGCAGGAATTTTCAATGCTTGTGCCAAATTTGAAGCCGATATCTTCATTTTTGCAGCCAGGACAACCACAGACATTATACAGACGGACAGACGGACATGCTTAAACCGATTTTAAATTTGATGCTGATCAGGAATATATGTACTTTGTAGCGGTTTCCGAAGTGTCCTTCTGAGCACTACATACGAAATGACAAAATGTATATAACCCTCACCTTAAGTGGTGGGTATAAAAATTGTAATTAAATATCGTTATCTGACGATAAGGGCAAACCAAAGAGATAAAAAAAACAGTGATGATCGTATTTATTCTGGCACTTGCATTGATTAAGTCATTTATGCTTAGTTCTATTTCTTCGATATATCCATATTTAACAAATTTAATACATTCGTTGTGGTAGGTTTGAATAATATATAAAAACGATAAACGCTTAAAGGCGGCTACAGAGAAATGGCATCAACTTAATATTTGTGCGTCCAAAGAAAATCGATTCGATTTACTATCGAAAGTTGCAGTAAATATCTTGTTTGGTTAATGCTAAGGTCATGTCTGGTCTCTGCGGTCGTCAAACGTCAACCGAATTCTATAGAATTCCTAATGGTTGGCCAAACAGAGAGAGAGAGAGAGAGAGAGAGAGAGAGAGAGAGGAGAAAGTCAAGCATTAATATTTTTGCATAACGACAGTTCTCAAACTATTTTAAAAACTTTTATTCTTTTATTTAACTATGTTCTTAGGGTGTTTTAAAAGGCATATTTTATACCCATCACCGGAGGTGAAGGGCATATTTGATTTTTTGATTTGGTTTGTAACTATCAAAAGGAAACTTCGGGGACTTCACATTCTTGATCAGCATCAAATTTAGAATCATCCGTCTGTCCGTCTGTGTAATGTCTGTGGTAAACATTCTCCTGGTCGCTAAAATGAAGGTCTCGTCTTCAAATAGAAGTTTTTGCACGCAGGTTGGTATTGAAATGGGAAATCGTTTCAAGGACGCGCCCACAGTACGACGTAGACTAAGAACACCTTTGTCTTTGGAAGCAATAAAAAAATTTGATTTTTGCTTAGCTATCCTATAACCTCTATGTAAAAACGACGATCGACCACGCCCATTCGATATAATAGAATATTGAATTTAAATTTTTTGGTGTAAACTTTTGTAATATTAAGAAGAAATCTTTAGAAGCCTCGTAAAGTGTAAATATGCGTGATCAGTATGAAATTTGGAATCCCCTTAGACGTATCCGTCCGTACTTCCGTCCATTTGTCTGGCTGCTTAACTATTCAATGTCTGTGGTATACATTCTCCTAGCCGCAAAAATGAAAATATCGGCTTCAAATTTGGCAGAAACATTAGAAGTTCCACAGGCACTTATTACAATTTAGTTTCTTCTCCTTTTTTAAGATAAGGATGGTGTATATAAAAGATACGGGACAACCGAATATAACTTTCTTACTTGTTGTTTTTGCTTCCGCATAATGAATGAAAAATACAAACATTTTTTCTTTTCCTTTTCTTTTTAAACTGTAGGGTAAATAGATGGGCGTACAGAGAGAATGCAAATCGTTGATTATTTTCAGTGAAACTATAAACCAAAATAATACCAAACATTTCTGGTGGTGGTCACGTTACTAATACACCCGAGAAGCAGACTAAAGTGATTTGTGGGGTTAAGTTTAGTAGTTGACTTTATAAAAATGTTCTTTAATGTCTTTTATATTGACTGCCATGTAAAGCGCAGGTCCTGTTACATTTAATACCTTACACTTTAATTGGAAAATTTCAATATTATGTTAAAGAAAAACTATAACTTTTTCTTCTACCCACCACCAAAGGATGGGGGAATATTCATTTTGTCAGTATGTTTACAATATCGAGAAGGCAGATTCGGAGAATTCATAGAGTATATATAGCAATGATAAGCATTAAATTTAGAATGGCGTCAAGCATGTCCGTTTGTCTGTCGGTCTGTCTGTTAACCTATTTATCTGTTTGTCCATCTGTCTGTCTGTCGGTCTGTCTGTCTGCCTATCTATTTGTCTGTCTTTACGTCTGTCCTTCTGTCTATCTATTTATCTGTTTGTGTATCTGTTTGCCTGTCTACCTGTACGTATATCTACTTATTTCTCTGTCTCTCTGTCTGTCTGTTTGTCTGTCTATCTATTTATCTGTTTGTCTATCTGCCTGTTTGTCTATCTGTCTGTCTATCTATTTATTTGTTTATCTCTCTGCCTATCTGTCTGTCTATCTATTTATCTGTTTGGCTATCTGTTTGTTTTTCCGTCTGTCTAATTGTCTGTTTGTCTATCTGTCTGTCTATCTATTTATCTGTTTGTCTATCTGCCTGTCTATCTATTTATCTGTTTATATATCTGCCTATCGGTCTCTCTGTCTGTCTATCTGTGTGTCTGTCTATCTATTTATCTCTTTATCTATCTGCCTCTCTATTTATTTATCTGTTTGTCTATCTGTTTGTCTGTCCGTCTGTCTATTTGTCTGTGTGTCTATCTATTTATCAATATGTCTGTCTGTCTGTCTACATATTTGCGTCAAGTCTATGCTAAACACTCCGCTGGCCGTAAAAACGAAGGTATCGGTTTGAAATTTGGTAGAGGCATTGGAAGTTCTTCGACTCACGTTGTTGTTAAAAATGGACGCAATTGTTCGAAGAACACGTGTATAGTACATCTCTGCTTTGCTAACTACTCATTAACTATACAATAAAAATTTCCAAGTTATTCTATATAAATGAAAAATCTGCCACGCCTAACCAATGTTACGATAGAATATCTCCAAATGTAGTTTTTTCGTACTTTTTTTCAGATTAATGTGACGGGTGACGGGTATAAAAGAGATTCAACATAACCGAACATAATTTTCTTGTTTGTTGTTGCCCATAATCATAGGGTAAAATATGTGCATGCATGCATGTACGCACGCATTTATGTTTGTATGTATGTGTTTGTAATAGAAGCCAAACCAATATTAAAAGAATACGAATATGTAAAAAGACTGCAAGTAATTAAATTAGTTCAGTTGTATAATGTTACACTGAGTCTATAATGTCTTGCAAGAATGATGATAGACCACAACAATCTTCTGTATGCAGACATGTTTGCATTAATAGTTCAATAATACAATTTTGTATAATGAATGCAATTTAATCAGACAAAATAAAAATTAGTTGAATTGCGTTAGGGAAACCAGATTTTTCATGTCTTTATAATCTCAATGCTGATATTAACTTTAATATTATATATGTAATGTACGTACATATGTATATATGCATGTATATATGTACGAATATTTGTATCGAGCTAGTTAACAGGGTTTTGTTTAATTAAAATACAACTAAATTTTAATTTAACTCATGTTCTTGTTACAGTTATTGTGTTGTGTTGTGTGAGTTGGCCTTTTTCAAATCCTTTGAGCTAACATATAAATGTGTATTTATGCAGGTTAAGTGGCATTAATTAGACGTTTTTTTGGATGACTGACGCTTAGCTGTCATTGATTCATTCAACGGTTATTACCGGTGAGCAATTAACAGTTATTTCAATTGCATGTGTTCATTAAAATAATTTAATTTTTATAAATGCAATGTTTACTGCTTATCGATTACATGCTACAAAAGATAACATTGGCACAAATTTTTAATAAGAACACCTAGCTATTCAGCACATAAGAATTTTATATACATATATATATATATTCATTTTAACTCGTATCTTGAGCACTCACCTAAAACGATTATCAAATTTTTTCAATCCATAACTGACCAAGGCAAAATAGACGAGGGTTTTTTTTTTAATTTTTAAAACACAGCAATCGCGAGATTGAAGTGAACTTTTCGAAGGTTTATTTCGTGTTCCGTGATTATCAAGGCTTTTTAAGGTTGAAGGTCGATAATAAAGTTTATCGTAGCATGGCACTTAGTAATTTCACTATCAATATTATAAATATTTTTCAAAAAATACAACGGAAGATTTTAAGCCAATTTAAGGATGTGTGTCCCTCCGTCCAACGTAAGTCATTGTTAGCAAAATTACAAAAATAGAAAGTTCCCGTACATAATCTTATTTCTATACTAGGGAGAATGTTTGAAAAAGTTATTGTTCAAATGCTAGAGAAAAATAGAATTTAATATTGAAAATATCAAAATATTTCGTTCAGGCATTATTTGGTAAAGAGATTTCAACAAATACCATTTGCATATATTTGCATTATATAGAATCTCGCTCAAAAAGTAAAAATTAGAATTTTATTGCATTTTAAGATAGGTATCATGGAGACGTATTTTGTTTTCATTTCGTATTACGATTTGCGCAAATATGAAACTATTTCGAAAGCTCTTAGAATATTGTGCCCGATATTCCAAACCAACGTAATAAGTGAACTGCATTGCAAAAGTTTAAATCTCGAGCATAACAATCGCTCTTACTAACTAGTTGCTATTAATATCGTTCAAAATAAGGTTTAAATAACTGGGATGCCCATTTCACGACAAAGTAAACATAACCTCAACATTGGCTATTCGATTATTTCGACATATTTCGTCTTTGAATGTATGATTTTAAATCGATGTAATCTCTTCTTAGCAGTCAACTGGCATAATAAGAATGGATCGAATGGTGATGAGCATAGAAGATGCAACCTAAGATCGGTAGAATATTAAATTAAAAAGAAGGCAGAATAGATAGTAATTTTTGTGAACATTGATGGACATTGGAACAGAAATTTTATTTCATTTCTCATAAGATGCTATAATTCTTGACAAAACTATATAAACCAAATAATTGTATAATTAGAGGAAAGTACATCAAATTAAAAAATCGTTTTTACGCAAATGCTCTTCCGCAAGTTCGGAACGTGAATCCATAGCATGTAAAAATCTTATAGTCCGGCAAAGTCGATCGTTAAATACTTTACACCACTTTGCTTAATACTCTCACATCACTCATTTACTTTCGTGAGAAATTACCGAAAATCACGTCTTGTTTTCAGGTAAAGGCAGGTTTTTCATGACAGCTTTTTATAGGTAAAAGGTCATAAACTTGTGAAGAAACACGCTACAAATTTAGCGAATTCAATTTTTCTGTCAAAGATTTTCTTATCCTTCTTCTATTCCTGTCATAAAGTTCTGCAAATTAGACACTGTTGCCATATAATGATTTATTTTTCATGAGAACATTTATACGGGATAAGGATCAAAAAATGGTCCTATGTGGTCCAAAATTTGATACAATTAATTTTTTTTTTGCTAAATTACTATCAGAGATTCATTTGCATCATAACATATTAAAACTCGAAGTCTTTTACTATATATATGGTCACTTTCATAGGATTATATGGGTTATAATGATTCGAAATATGGTCGCATTCGACTCAAATTTTTCAAATTTATTTTATATGATAAAATACTAGTTTCTATCGGTATTTATTGAAGACAATTAAAATTTTCAATTCTTTTCTATGTAAGGACTTCTTTAAAAAAAAACTGTTCATAGAGATGGCCCGATTGAATCCATTTTGAACTAAAGTATGTTAGTATATAAAATTTCTTCTAAAATATTTCAAAAATTATGACTTATAGGTTACATGTATGATTAAAAGGCTACACAAGTTTAGATCGATTCAAAGAATGATTCCGAATCTATCGGTATAACAAAAAGTGTATTTATCGTAAGTCCTTTTAAATGTTATTTACATGCGCCCCGTATTAGACAGACTGCACGTGATGAACCGACTCCAAAGCGTTGCTTCACTAAAAATGCTATAACTCACATACTAATAGTGCAAATTTATACACGTGTCTTTTGAAGGTTAGGGCTAACTAAAAATCATATGGATTTAACACTAGTAGCGCCATCTACGTGTCAGCCTACGAGCTTTTCAGCCCATCTGATAAGTGTAAACGCATTCTTGAAATAATTACATTCTATGAAAGAGAACAAAATTTGGTGTGTAAACTTGACGGTGATGGCTTTTAGAACTATTTTTAATAATATTCTTAATCTGGCTGGAATAAACTCGTACGTGTTATACAAGGAGAGAACCTGTGACATAATTTCTGGAGAATAAATATTATTACAAAGCTGAAGAACTGGCTTTCGAGCCACTCAAAATGAACAATAGCAAGAATAAGAAAATCTGTGAGATATGTCAACATACTTAGGCTTAGATTCATGAGCATAAAATGAAATATTGACCGGAAAAAAAATTCATAAAAATCTTTTTCAAACGTAAAAATAAAAGAAAAGAAAACATGTGTATAGAGAATGTACCTTTCAGAATTCAAGGATTTGCGAAACATATGCTAAAAGGGTTACGCATTAAACATTTCTAATTCCGAAATAAATAAAAAAAAAAATTAATAATTATTTTATATTTTTTAAATCAGTAAATAAACTCATTGAACTTTTTAGCTGCACAAATTAAATAAAATAAATTTTTTGCTTAAAATGTCAGTACGTCGGTACGTAGTTGTTATTGAGTAAGAAAAATGTTAAATGCATTAAAATATTATTGGGAATCACTGATGTTGATTAAAAGATATCTAAGCAAAATAAAAAAGAAATCATTGACCTTTTTTTCATCGCATTCACAGAAGCGTATGAATTTTTTTTTTTTCTTATTGATAATTCTATATAATCTATTTTTATGAATATTGCTTTGCATGTTGATTTGTTAAAAATTTTTAATAAGCTTTGAATTGTATGTTAGTATGATATATACAAGTAAGTTGACGTTAGAACTTGTTTCTTGCTGTAGGTACATCAATTAATTTATAAAAATGTATTTCATTGCAAGAAATATTTTAGACATAATTGATCGGTTAATTGAAATGCATGTCAGTCTTTTTAAATAATAAATCAAAAATTGCAATAATCAATGAATGAAAAAGCGGACAATAAATCCAACTACAATGAAATTGTAAATCGTTATCTTAATTAATCATATATTTTTTCGGTTGATTTGTCAGATTAAAATTTAAAATATATTCATAAATAATTATATGTACATATATTTACATATATATATATATATATATATATATATATATATAATATGTATACATACATAATATGTATACATAGTAAACACGTTAATCATGAGTTAGTAGTTAATATTTTATATGATTATTATTAAATGCATTTAATTTATGCATTTTCCCAAATTGTTATTTACCTTATGAAATTCCACTTGTGCACCCTCAGCCACACCCTCTAATTCACGGATGTATTGAGGAAAGGAGTTCTTTACCGTTTCCAATGTTTCATTATAGGCATTTTCTAAGAATTAAAGATTTCAAAAATGAACATTTTATTATTATTTCTTAAACATTTTATTGTTCGATTTTATTGAATTAATAATTATGAGATTTATTTATTGAAACAGAAAAAAAAAACATTTTGTTATAAATTTACGCAATCGCTACAATAATTCTAGGTACTTACTGCCTTTCTCCGTATTATACAAAGGTAGATAATCATTATTCAAAGGTATCGACAATTGTAGAAAACTTTTGATTAGTGAAGCAAATGTTCGGCCCTAAAAATTAAATAAAAACGTAATCAATAAATATTACAAAGAAACAAGTTGATTAAAAAAAAAAAATTTTTTTCTACTCTCTATCCCTTTATATCTATTAAATGTAAATAATATTCTGATATATATATATATATATATATATTAAGATACGTTTTCCTTTCTCGCTGAAATGTATTATAATTAGAAAATACTATATAGACTACTAACCACCTAACAAGCAATCTAATAAAATCATTGAAATATATTACAAAATACTTAAATTATATGAAAACCATTTACATACATATGCCCTTAATAAGCTTTATATTTACTTAAAAAATAAATGCAGAACAAAATGTATTCGCAAAATCTTAGTGCAATACCTCGAATCAATTTGCTCTTTTCCTTCTTTCTAAATTAGTGTGTAAAGCATTTTTCTAATTTTATTTATCTTCACGATATGTAAGGTTTAGTTAATCATCAATATTATAGAATTCGATTTTCCTGAAAAGATTGCTTTAATTTTTCTTGACCTTCTTCTACTTTATTTTCACTTAACTAAGACAAAAATAAATTAATAAAACACATCTTTAATACAATATTTTCCATACAATTTTAAGAAGCGTATAAACATTTAGAACCATTATAACCAACTGAATTATTATACAACAATAACCTTTTAGGTTAATCGAGAGGATGTACAGTCAGAATCACTGAAGTTTCCTTGTTATAATCAAATAAATGTATTTTACAGTAAGAAGTAAAAACTGATGTTCGACCACTACAGAATTTTTTTTTTTTAAAAAGCATATATTTGTATATTTAAATATATATATATATATATATATATATATATATGTTGCAGATATGTTTGATAATAATAAAAAATATATATTTGATAATAATAAAAAATATAATAAATTTAATAAAAATAATATATTATTACATACACATATATATATCACATATATCATATGTACATATATATTATTATGGTATATATATCATACATGTGTCATATATGTCATATATACATATTATTATCATATATGTACCATGTATGTATCATATATATATTTGTTTATTTATTTATATTGTTATTATCATATATATATCATATATACATATTATTATCATATATATATCACATATATATCATAAATATATTTATTTCCATTTTATTATTATTTTTATTGTTATTATTATATTTTTATTAAATTGAATGGGCGTAGCCGTTTTTTTTATTTCCGTACTAGCCCTGACAGCCATCTATAGCCTGTAGATGCGAAATTTTATGGTCGTACCTCCTGTAGTTTCTAAATAATTAATGAGCGAAAAAATCTAATTTTTTTTTTGTTTATGAAAAAAGCGGTGATATAAATTCAATTTGTATTCTGGGCGTATCTTTTGACGAGTTTGATTCACTTTCAATATTAATTTATGTGGTAAAATTTCCAATGCTTGTCAGATAATTTGCAAACGATATCTTTATTTTCGCTACTGGGAGACTGTCTAGCAGAGCCAATACCAAGACGGACAGAAGACGGAATTTCAGAATTTGATACAGATCACTTTCCTTTTGGAAGTTGCAAACGTTTTGATAAAATGACTATACATGTCCGCATCCTTCGGTGATGGGTAATAACAAGATTAATGTAACGTAAGTTTCGCAGTCTATTCATAAATAGTTATTAATTCATTTCTAATCTTTTAATTAGTAACCACAGGCAAACCTATAATGTGAATAGTAACAATATCTTCTATATGGAAAAATCTATTTAAGTTTATATTGAATTTTTAATTTGTGAGTTTTTTTGAAACGGTCGTAAAGTTAATTACGAAGTCCATGTTAAATTTCAGGCGTTTGTTCATATTTAAATAATTATTGTTAATAATACGGGCAAAAACAAAGTAGTTAAAATTTATCTATTTCAAAATCTCTTATATGATATATTGAAACGAAAATTGCGTACAATAATTTGAAGAGCTGTATATACATTTCTTAGCGAAATTAGTCGGATATTTCTCAAGAAAATTTTGCGATTAAACTTAATCGATATATTGCATGTTTTGCAATAAATAGTTCACTGGAAGTGTACAAAAATAGCAAAACAAAATATAGGATGAGTTAGTTATATTTCTGAGTAAATTCGCATCATAACTTGAAAAAGCTTCAAAGACCATACACTATATGCTCTGTATATGATATTAATTTGATCATTAGATTTGTAATTATTAGAAATGTAGTGCATGTCTGCCCGTTTGTTTGTTAAATTGTTTTCATTTTCATTTTCAGTTTATTTTTATTTTTTTAATTTAATCTACTACCCCAGGGATATCCACTGTAGGTGTGCTCGGGAAGTATTATAAGTGCAGATAGATAAAATTGTCATAGTAAGCACATAAATGAAATTGAAGAATGGCCTGAATTCTTCTAAAAGTTGAAGACAATTCAAAAATAGTCAAAAAATTCATAACGTTTTTATTGGTCGGATAAGTTAAGACTCATAGCAAATATTGTTCTGATATTTATAACTTAAGATCCATAGCAAATTTTAACCTGATATTTATAACTTAAGACCCCTAGCAAATATTGATCTAATATTTATAACTTAAAACCCCTAGCAAATATTGATCTAATATTTATAACTTAAGACCCATAGCAAATATTGATCGGATATTTCCAACTTAGCACTCATAGCAAATATTGATCTGATATTTAAAACTTAAGACCCATAGCAAATATTGATCGGTTATTTATAAAAGAAATGTTTGCTATGATCTACACATATAGAGAGATGAAAAAAAGTTTTTCGATTTGTATCAATTTATTTAAATCACAGCACTTCAAAACCCAGTCTTATGAATTTAGTATAGTTTCGGTCTATAGTTTTATTCATTACTAATACAGAAAAATGCTATACTAATGCCAATTATTTCCATGGTAACGATTACGATTACATACTTTATATATTTGCTGAAGGTGAAGCTTTGCTCTCATTCTATCAGCTTTGTATAGCAAAAAGAAGAAAACATGATTATATGTTGAGTGACGGACGTGTTAATCTAATTCAGAGCTTAAGGGTAAACATGTGTTGGATGTCAACTTATTAACGGGGAATATTTGCAAATGATTAGTTATTAGTCTTTCACATCTATTCTGTCTACTTAGAACAATACTCTGTAAATCACGTCCGTTTCTACGACTATAACAGATTGATTTCAACTTCCATTTATCTATTTCTACTTCTCACTTCAATTTCTATCTGCTTTTTCTATAATTTTTTTAAATTAATTAATTTTTTTCAAAATTTTAATTATTGGCGAGCTGTGAAGTGTATTGTCGACATGTTTTCGACGCGTTTTCAACACTAAAAATGTTAGAATACTAGGATGTTAGGATACTAGGATTTTTCAATATTTCCATTTAAAATTAATCATTTTGCATGAAGTATTAAGTTAAATAATCCATAACTTCTTCAAGCCAAGCTTCAAGCCAATCAATCCAAACAATATAATAAACATTTATTATTATAATATGTAATAAAATAAACGGTCGAAAAGCAATTGAAAGAAGAAATGAGGGAGAGATATTAACATCACCTATCCTTTAATGTATTATAGTTTTAGAAACTTGAACATAATCTATGCTGACACGAAAACAAATAATCTAAGATAAATTAAGGGAATTTGTGAATAAAAAAGGATGCAACAGCATTAGTAAAGTGAAGACTTACAAGTGCTTTCTATTCTGTTCATATATTTTACTTTTTTTTTTCTTTTTCTTTTTCTTTTTTTATTTTTGTTTGTTTCTATTATTATTATGTAATAAATATCAATATTTACATTCATTCAATGTACATAAATAATTACTTTACCTGATAATAAACAAATTATTACCATATTAAAGTAAAAAAAAGGGTTTATTTATATAAACATAATTACGGTCGTTCGAGAAATGATTAATAAAAAAAAAGAAAAGAAAAACAAACGTCCGTTACTTTTTCAATTATGAAGTTGCAATTATATATATATATATACATATGTATATATATATGCGATATGTATAGAGAGATTGCCTTGAAAGAATAGCGTGCCTTATGTATTTTTATAACGAAGGTTAACAATAATTGAAATTTTAAACGTGATACGCAAAGAACTACAAAGAACTTCTTTGACATGTCACATTAAATATATTTAAAGGATTTGCAAATGTCAGAGATACACACACACACGCACACACACACTCATAATAACAATTCCCGGCTGTACAACCAGTCTTTCAAATATATTTTTCTTTTTCAAAAAAATATTTAACTTCAGATATTTAAACAAGTCAGAAAATTATATTCGGCTGTACCGAATCTTTTATACCCAATCACTATTATCTTAAAAAAGTGGGAAAACCTAATTTGTTATAGGTGGGCGTGGCAATGAAAGACCTTTCAATGTCAGGCCAGGAGAATGTTTATCACAGACATTAGATTGTTAAGCCGGATAGCCAGACAGATGGCCAGACGTACCGACAGATACATCTAGGTGGATTCCGAATTCCATACTGATCAAGAATATATACAGTTTACGGGGCTTCTGAAGAATTCTTCTTAATATTAAAAATGTTTCCACAAAAAAATTTAATTTCAGTATTCTATTATATCGGATGGGCGTGGTCAATCCTTACCGTTTTTGCACAAAGACTACGGGATCGCTACAATAGCGCAATTTATGTGGAAAACCGATTTTCTTTTTGTGAGCGTGTCCTTTGAGCGCTTTGGCCCATTTTCAATACCAACCTGCGTGCAAGAAGTTCCGATGTTTCTGCCAAATCTGAAGATGATACTTTCATTTTTGTGACCAGGAGAATGTTTACCAAACACGGACAGATAGACAGAAGGACAGAAGGACAGAAGTACAGAAGGACAGAAGTACGGAAGGACATACGGACATGCTTAAATCGATCCTAAATTTGATGCTGATCAAGAATAAATATATTTTGTGGGGTTTCCGAAGTTTCCTTTTGGTAGTTACAATCCAATTGACAAAATGAAATATACCCCTCTCCTTCGGTGGTGGGTATAAAAAGAATTGAAAAACTTAACATACGAATCCCATATATATATATGTATATCGTAATGAATGATGGCTCAATATATTTTAAAATTTTATATTGATAATTCATTGAGAAAGAAATAACTGAGACACTACCATGAATTGTCTAAAGTAGGAGACAAGTATGAAAAACTAACCATATCGAAGCCAACATCGTAATGAGTGCCACGGGTATAAAGCACTGGTATAGCCTGACGTCGTGGTATATTTGTAGCTGTCATCCTGTTTTGTTTTGTTCGTTGAGATTTCAATGCCTTCAAAAATGTTTAGAAAAAAAATTGTACTCAATATGCTGCTACTGATCACACAAATTCAGCGACACAGACACACACATACACATATATATATATATATATATATATATATGCAATAGTTCGCTAATTTAATTGTTGCACAGATGTTCTTATCTTTTTGAATTTGTTTATAAATAATATTGTTGTTGTTGTTGTTGTAGCTTTTTTTTTTGTTCTTTTTATTTTTGTGATGCAAGAAACAAAAAAGAGAAAAATCTCTCACATCTTATCAATTAGTTCTTTTTTTTTTTTTTTTTAATTTCTTTAATGTACTGATAACACTTTAAAAATTTACTTAAATAATTTATTGTTAATAAATATAAATTATGGATAATTTTCTTTTAAATTTCTATACAATAATCGAATTTATTTAGTGCAACATATAATTTGAAATGTAATTAAAATTTTTAAAAGCGTTTTATATAAAAATGCACAATAAAAACAACTTTTTCGTTTGACAGCAGTTCCTAAACTAATAGAATGAAAAATTCTGACCAGCAAAGTGAGTTCGGTTGGTAAAGTGGTGGTTGGTTTATACCAATTTGTTTTTTTGCGGCTGACTCAACTGTTCTCAAATCGTTTTCGGTTAATACTTACGAATTTTATTATCACACGTTATTCTATTAACGTTCGTTGTAGTAGTGCGTTCGCACAACAACATGTTCGTTGATGATGATGAGGGTGATTGAATGCATAAGTGTTATTGTTGTTGTATTGTTATTAACGTCTGACATACACGTGCTTATATTATGTATTTGTGCATTATTTGTATTGTGTTACGATTCATTTGCTTAAGGTGTTAATGCTATTAAATTTAAATTTCATTTAACCAATGCTGGTATGCAAATTATGTTTCTCTTCCTTTTCTGTCTTTTTTTTTATTATTATTATTTTTATTATTATTATTGGTTTTTTTCATAATAAGAATTCCTTGTACGTACAAGTGTACATATGTAAAACAATTAACACATTGTTTTTCATAATTCGATTATTGACCACAAAAAATCCCAAAAAAAAAAATAAGAAAAAAAAAACGTCGTGACGCGAAATGACTTAAGATTTATTTTGTATATTTTGTGATTGAAAGACGGATATAAGCAAACTAATCGTTATTTATTAACATATTGCATGTTGCAAGATTGACTTTGATTTCTTATGAAAAAAAAAAAAAAAATTAAAAAAAATGTTAGTTCAAGAGAATTATAAAAATATTTTATTTTATTTTATTTTATTTTTAGTATCTTTCGCGAAAAATATATGAATTTTTTGCCTAAAAGGCATCCGGTCTCTTGAGGTAGTCGACAAAATAATCCATTTTTTTATGTCATCATAAGTTGAATGCAAACAATTAATAAAATAGATATTAACAGGAACGAATAATGTCTAATAATTATGATGGGGAGGATTATACATAATCACAGTTCAGTGCTTCTAATATTTTCTAGGCTAGTTTTGCTAGTGGGTATCAATCTTATGCATATTTTTGGGCATCAGTTGTTGTTCGTAGCATTTTCTAGCGCTGGTTTCATTTGATTGAAATAACTCATAGTGTACTACACCCGTTTCATTCCCCCAAATGAGGACACCATGCAATGCATAGTTTTGTTGTCAATCTTAATGATTCCACTGTACTGTATTAGGTTTTTCTATGCTTCAGATATCATATCTTTTTCAATAACATTTCCCTTCAAAGTAAGCAGGAAAAGAAATTCTTCCTCTCTTTCGCATTCTCTAGCATACAAAACTTGATTTATTTGAAACTCCTAAAAACTATTTTTTGTGATTAAAAATATCTTAAGTGTATTTCTAATAGTGCCTCATGAAATTTCATGAATTTAAATATGAACAAAAAAAATTTGAAAAATCGTATAATGGAAAAATCGTTTTATTTGCTACTAAATGTTATTTATTTTTTTGACGTAATTATGCGTATACTATCTGAAGGATAAGATAAAAATGTTCGGGTCAAGCTAAGCATCAGTTCTTTTCTATTATTTGTCAAAGATTTTCGATACAAAACTTGCATTTCTATCATTCCAGAGGTTTATCGTTACCCATGAAACACTTTAATAAAAATCATAAAAGAACTAGAAAAGCTTTGTAGTCGATCGGGACTGACCGTTAAGATAAATTACGTCACTTCGCCTAAATTATATCTTGTTTCTAGGTAAAGGTATTCCTATAATTGGAGCCCTTATATGGTACCGGCGTCCAAGACGTGAACTGACGTGGACTAAATTTAGAAAATTTTTCATTTCTTGTTAAAAATCTTATCCATTTTCAACTTATTTTCATCATAAAATATTAAAAATGTTGGCTTTTCTTTGTCAACTTTCCATAACAATTCTTATATAGTGGTGCATTCCAAACAATAGATCCTGGTAATCCAAACTTTCTGCAGTTAATTTTTATGTCATATCACTATTAATAATCATTTAAAGCCATCACCATGATTTTGCAGACCTAGTAAGGTTTACTTGACTTACTTGGAAGAGCTTTAATGGGACAAGAGGGGTGACTGGAGAGTGTTGGAGATGGGGTGAGAGGGGAGCAGCTATTCCGATCGAAAGTTTTGATATCAATTTAGTTATTACAAAATCGAGATATTTGGAAAATTTCAATTTTTTTTTCATGTAACAGATTTTTCAGAACAAAAGTTTATAGGGGCAGTAATTGAAAAAATCGTGCGATCCAATCTATTTCCAATATATCTCGTTCTCGAGTCAAAAGAGATTAGTATAAGAAATTTCGACAAAATACTTTACAAATTTGTCATCTATAGATTGAAGACAATAATACATGAAGACTCATTAGACAGTTCGGCAGTTGACAGTTTGTTTACACTTCGATGAATTGCAGCCTACGGTAGACATCGATTTCAAATTTTGCAAAAATAGCAATGATAATCTCGATTGGTTAACTGACATCTTTATAGCTAATGAACCATTTTATAAATAATATATACTTTCCGAAACGGATGGATATTTAAGATCCGCTTCAAAGTGAACATAACTTTCTTATTTGTGATATGTAGAAATAGGTACTATATAGTCTTTTTCGTTTATTTTGACATTAAAATTTTATGAGAAATTACAAATCAATGTCAAATCAAAATTATTCATAATAACTTGAGATTTGTGTTTGCTTCGATTCTTACGGTATTTAATGCGTACTCCTATTATGCAATGTGAAAATTGACCGAAGATTGGATAACCTTGATATCAGATGATTAGACGAAGATGTTTATATCGATTTTGGATCTCTTAATGATTACATAGTAATATTATATTTTATATAATTTTTTTGAGACCTAGTTCTAGATGCAACTAATTCAAATGACAAATTAGTAAACTATCGTATTGGGATAGGGAGAAGAGAAAAAAGTTTTAATTTTTCGAAAATATTCGTTAAGCTTTTATTGTCTTTAAGTAACAATATGCATGATTAAGATCTTTTTTATATCACTTTAAGTTGGCTTAAGATAATAAATTTCATCTCACTTTTCTAGCTCGAGATTTAAAAAAACGTTTTTATTGTTTTACTGATAGTTTCTCGACTTTTTCAATAAATATTAAAAAGAATCTTTCTACAATTACTATAGATTCACTTATAATTCACAATCGAATAATTAATTAAAATTCTAGTTATTATGTAATTAATATAGATTGACATTTGCAGTAGAGTAAGTAAACAGCAATTAATTTAGTAAATTATATCGACATTAAAATCCGAACAGGATTATCTGAGCGTAGTTGAATATGATCAGCTGTTTTAAAAAGAAAAATTAAATTCATCGGGTCGAAGATAAAAATTTTAATTAAGTGTAAACTACCATAGCACTGAGGAATGGAATTAAAAAATTGTGCCATAACCTGGTTCACAGACTTAATAATAAATTTTTAATCACATGTTACATCGTCTATTGCATATAATTTACAGTTTATTCGTATAAGCCTGAATGAAAATTAATTCATAGAGAAAACAAAAAATAAAACAAAAACTTATGTAACAAGACATTTAAGCGTTAACTGTTATTTAATTTTATTAAAGTCTTTTATATTCTAATACGAAAGTAATTTGTATAGCATTGGACAGGATACGCATCATATTTATATTATATTTTAGAGAAATATTAGATCGCTTTTTTAACTATGAACGAATCTAGTGAAATTTGCTTCAGGGTTCTATTTTAAATTAACTCAAGGCTAATACTATAATTCATCGAAATCCATTCATACATTTTTGTTTATAATTGATTTACTAAACGATTTTAATTTTTCAATATTGAGACATACAGGAAACAATGTTGCAATAATGTTTAATTACTATAAACGAATTTATGTCCGGTTTAGTGGCAATGTAAATTTGTTTTACCGCATAAATGCCGCATTTGTGTGAAGTTAACTATTTTATAAGCTGTAAAGTGCACATTGCACGGGTGTAATCACGTACGTACGTACATGTATTAAATCGCCGGCTTTTTTTTACATTACTCTGGTAAATGTAATTTAAATATTTAAATAACTTTGTTAAATGCAGTTAGCTTTTAACTTTTACTTCTTAGCTTATTTAATGTAAGCAAGAGACTGAAAATTTTAGCGGATCGGCAAAAAACGAGATTTTGCAAAAATTCACCCTTCACAGTTGCCAAACGGAGAGGGAGCGAAATACAGATAGAGAGAGATCGAGAGAGAGCGAGAAAGAGAAAGAGAGATAGCGAAAGTGAGAGTGAGAGTAAAAGAGCGAGAGCGAGAGAGAGAGAGAGATAGCGAAAAAGAGAGAGAAAATGAACGTGAGAGTGAAAGAGAGAGAGAGAGAGAGAGAGAGCGAAAGAGAGAGTGACAGTGAGAGTGTGTGTGAGAGAGAGACAGCGAAAGAGAGGGTGAGAATGAGAGAGAGATAGCGAAAGAGAGTGAGAGAGAGAGAGAGACTGAAAGAGAGGGAGAGAGTGAGAGAGGCAAAGAGAGAGAGAGAAACAGAGATAGCGAAAGAGAGGGTGAGAGTGAGAGTGAGAGTGTGAGAGAGAGAGATAGCGAAAGAGGGAGTGAGAGAGAGAGAGAGATAACGAAATAAGATAAGTTATGCAATCCACATGTAAACGTTATTATATCTCCGAAATTTTATAATTTCTTTAATTACTATTAGTTAAAAATCAATGTACATGATGAGATTCGCTAACGACTTAAAACTAACGCATTATACGAAATTCGTTTCTATCTAAAAAAAAATAAGAGAATTATATCAGGCTGTAGCTGGATCTTTATTAAAAAAGAAAAAAAATAAACAAAAAGACGAAAGAAATGAAATTTTGATATTCTATAATATTGGGTGAGCGTGGCCACTTTTTCTCTTTTGTACGGATGCTATAGAAACGTCCATCAATCATACGTGAAAGTTTTTATCGTCGCATCTCTTATAGCTTATGAGTAAGAAGTAAAAAAATCTCATTGTTTTTTTTTTGCTTTTTTTCACATCAAAGGTTTTCTCTATTTATTTTGCATCGGGAGCGTGTCCTTTCATAGATTTGATCCATTTTCAATAATAACCTATGCGAGAAAACTTTCAATATTTCTGCCAAATTTGAAGCCAACATATCCATTTTTGTGTCCATGACCGGGACAGACGGACAAATTATATTCGGCTATGAATGGATCTTTTATATCCATCACCTTTATCTTAGATCTTTGACCGATCTGCCCCATTTTTAATATCAGCGTACGTGCAAGAACTTTAATGTTTTTGTAAAAAAAAGTGTCATCTAGATGTCTTAATTTTTGCGACCGCAAACGCAACACAGATAAACAGACAAACGAATGGACAGACGGACAGACGGATAATGGACACGCCTAGATGGATATCGAATTTGATACTGAAGAGAAGAATATGTGCACTTTCAGGGGTCTTTGGAGCTTTCTTCCTAAAGTTACAAACCTTTCCATAAAATATTGAAATTCTAATACTCCTTTATATTGGGGAGGCGTGGTTGATTTTTTCCATTTGGTATTATAGGATAGCTAACACAATATATGTGGAAATATTTTATAGATCTGTTTACAATGATGTAAGAGTAACGATCAAAAAAACCCAATTTTTTTTGGCCGTCGAAAATACGTATGTTCTCGGCTTACCTTGTACCTGTTATTCTTTGAACGATTAGTACAATTTTCAACACTAGCCTATATAAAGGGAATTTCCAATATTTTCGCGGACAGATATGCCCACATCGATCCAAATTTTTGATACTGATCAAGCACATGTAGCGTTATAGGTCTAAAATCATTTATCGTTTATTAGATTTTATTCTAAATCATACGATTTATATATTCACTGAAATGACTCTCTTAAAATGTGTGCAATTTAATTACATAATATAAATCAATACCATATTTGTAGTTTTACACTAGAATATTATCAGTATTGCATTCTATCTATTATTCGAATTTTATTATCTAATATTAGGTTTTTAGTACCTGAGATTGTTTATTACTCCGCTTTTTATGACCTGAGTCAAATTTCGTTTGTGGGCATTTTCTACGTATCACAAAGTATGTATACATAAAATTTATTTAGCAACTGTAAGGCATGTCTCTATATCTGTTTATGAATTATCTGTTCGTTGAAATTACGGTTACGCTCGTCAAACTTTTTCTAGAAGATTAGTTCCTGTCTGAGACTTTTTTCATTGAGAAAGAAAATTAGCAACATGTGTCCATGAGTCCGTAGAAAATTCAAAACAAGGCAAATAAATTTTCTCCATATTTCTAAACTGTTCGATTCGATCAGCTAACGATCGTACAAGTTTTACTTTAGAACTTTTAGTGATAAAATCTTAAATTTCTGATTAATAAAATCGAATTACAAAATCGAATAAGTCGGAATATTAAAATATGTTTTTTATTTTTTACATGTAAAAATATGATGATGAGATATTTATGATATTTACGAAACGATATCCTACCGATATGTCGAGCTTTGTCTTGAATTCGAATATGGTGCATAAATGTTCTCAGTTATGAATAGATGCATCCCAAGCCGAATTCGACTCGTTCTTTATCTATTAAACAGGTACTCACTATTAATTCCACAATTATTTGTTATCTATTTTTATCTATTATTTGTTATCTAACATTAAAATATTTTTAATATATCTTCTTATAAATATGAATATAAAAAACTTGATTTATTTCGATTTAATATTAGACAAATTTAATTGAATATTTAGTTAACTTTATTATATTATATAATAATCAGCGAGGAGGAGTATACGCTTTGTTAAGCAAATTTTATAAAATTCTGCTGAAGTTTTTTTGTTAAAAATATTCAATAAAATACATAATTTTTTTATACCCTATGCAGAGTTTATGAGTAAGCATGTAACATCCAGAAGAATGTAGGATAGACCTGACGTTTATTAAACTAACTGATAAGGCACACAAAACTCTCTTAATTCTTTTAAACTTATCTGTGCGTCTATCTGAAGCATGCTAATGCCATTTTATGCTGAACCTAAAGGTTACAAGTTTTGACGAAATTTGATACACTTACGTCTTTTGGCCCCAGAACGAAGGCTATTGATCATGAAGAGAATGAAGCTATTTTCACTTGCCATTCGAGAGACATTTTTATATAAAAAATAATTTTCATACTCATGCTCGAAAAGTGAGGGCGTATTAATTCAAAAAAAAGAGAGTATAAAATAAATTGAAAACTGTTCCCTTTTCTGGATGTTTTGTTCACTACTTATTAACTGCACAATAAAATTTTTGACGGTATTCCAAAAACATGGAAAAAATCTGCCACGCCTACTCAATATTATAGAAATTAATTTATTTTTTAATTTTTTTTGTTTTTTAAGATAAATCTGGTGTTAATATTTCGCAACAAAAATGAATGGAAGATATTATGTTGACGTACAAGTTCATATGAAAAGTAAACTATTGCCTGATAACTAAGTATTTCTGGATCAAAGTATGGTAAAGCTTATATTAAGTGAAACTCTGCAGGGTATTATATAGTCGATCTTGCGCAACAACACTTTTTTTATATGGATTAATTTCGAAGTTGTAAAGGCGCCGAATAAATTTAATTATTTTTGCCAGCAGTAAAGCAAACTTTACTAATAAAGTCCCTAGTATTTTTTCTAGTGTTCAAATTTTATAATATGATGACCTGGTACTTATTGAATGATTTCACTTTTGTGCTCATCGCATTATTCCCGATTCCAAATATAAAAACTGTAGTTTACATACACTTTTAGCAGAGAAATCGGTCGAGTTTATCGCTTACTTTTAACGTAAACATTGCGATGGAATAGTAAATATGTGCTCATAGCTAATGGCTAGAGAATGAATTCGAAAATGGGAATGATTACGCCCATGACAACTATTGCATGTGAAGATTTAAAATTAAACGTAAATAATGCCAAAATGCATTACAAGATTCATTGGCTTTGACCGGCTAATTAACAAAACATCTTGCAGTTCTATTTTACTTTAGTTTTTAAGTGGCAAATATCTAATTGGAAAATAATTTGTTTTCACATTATTATTATTATCTTTTAAATTTGTTTAATACTCGAACTCATCTCTGCTCTCCAAGCCAAGAATTTAAGTTAGGCCGGGCCGCACTGGACAACGATAAAATTATTGTTTATCTTTTATAATAAATTGCAACTAAAATTCCCAAATAAGAAAAGCAAATATATCCCAAAATAATAAGTAGTACGTAACAGATAAAAAATAACGATGAAGTGGATTACCGCCACCACCACTACTGCCACTACCACTACCGCCACCACCACTACTTCCGCCTTCACCGGCACCACCACCACTGCCACCACCACCATTTCCGCCACCATCATCTCTTCCGCCACCACCACCTCTTCCGCCATCATCGGCACCACCCCCGTCACCACCTCCATCACCACCTCCATCACCACCGCCATCATCGGCACCACCTCCATCAGCACTTCCATCACTGCCGCCATCACCGTCACCACCACTGTCAAACTTTCATGCAACAGATTTCAGTGTCGATAGCTATGAACGTTCGCATGTGTTCCCCCATTCACAATAAAAACAATGATAGGAGAGGAATAGGAAACTTGGGCAGGGAACTCATCTCGATTGTGACATTTCCTCCAGACTTGCCGAGTTCTAATTACCACTAATTCAGATCGATCCAGTCATATTTCCCAGGACAGCGGTTCACTAAAGTTGAAGACGTGCGAAAATGCGTGGATAATTATCGCGTCTCGAAACCACAAAATTTCTATCGTGGTATCATTCGCAAGCTGTACGATAAAAAATAAAAGACTATAGATAGTGATGATCAATATTTCGACTATTAAGCTTTGTACTAAGTACGTTTTAAATAAGTTTGAATTTTTTATTAAAATATACAAAAAAACTTATTTCTACTTCTATACTTCTAAAGACTTGTATATATTAATAATCTTGTGAATAATATTAAAAAATCTTATCACATTTTTTTTAAATATAATAATTAGAAAAATGACCCTATTTTTAATGTACATAAAGTGTTATTATCTCATAAGCAAAATAACTTAAATTAACTTAACTTAGGTTATTAGTATGCAATAGTTATCGTATTTTTTTTATAGTTTATTATACTTATTGTCTAAACAGAAGATTATGAACATGAAATTTGTATTTTAGCGTCATTTAGCTTCACCCAATAAATTGATAGCAAGCAAATTATGTTTATTAACTTAGCCTATGTAAATATTTATTTGTTATCTTTTTTTTTATTTTTTATTTAACGAAAAGCGTTTATGTTTTTTATACTTGTATTATTTAATTATTACGTACTCTTTCATTGACACAGTCAGTCCAGGCAGGCCGTTGATGATAACATCGTATAATAGTATTTTATTTTCTCAGATAAATTGTGATTTGATTTTATATTTAGCATCCAATGTAATCTTTTTTTGTTTATTATCAAGTACTTACCCTTTCTTTCCAGAAGTACAAGATTCTTTAACTTAAGTTTACTAAGTATTCTTAAGTTAATTTAAGATTTTGATAATGTTTTTTTGTTAGTAGATGAGATCCATCTTTTCGGTTCATTATAAATATATGATAATAAGCGAACTGGCAAAAATTGCATTTTTTTTTTTTCAAAAAACTGAACTGACTATTGAAAAAACATAAAACAAATCAAAGAGAGTTTCATGTGCAACCATTGCAGTATTACTGGAAGGAGTTATATGGATAACACTTATAAAAAAGGTTCAAGAAGTCGATACAAAAATGAATTAGGGATCATCTCTTATAGAAAAGTATTTTGAATAAAAAAATATTAATTCCGGCAATTAATGGAAAGTCACGATGTTTTCGTCATTTTTTCTCAATTTTTACTAAAACAACTTACATGAATTTATATTTTATGTGTATTTTTAGATTTCGTTTAATGATTTTGTAGCTTGTAACTAGACTTGAATGAAGATAGAAACAGTCTGTCTTATATAATATATTATATGAGAGAATTCGTGTTCCGGTTTTGCTAGTTTTCGAATTTTACACCGAAATTTTGTTAAGAAAAAAATTTAAGTTTAAGTTGCAAAAAAAAAGGAGAGGAAACTCTGAAATTCTGTGGTAATTATAAACGGATCTCTCTTGTTCTCTCTCTATCTGTCTTTCTTTCTCTCAGTCTCTCTATCTATCGATTTCTCTCTCCCTCTCTTTCTATGTGTCTCTCTCTCTCCTTCTGTGTATGTGTGTATCGCTCCCTCTCT
Source organism: Glossina brevipalpis (assembly GCA_000671755.1). Classification (NCBI taxonomy): domain Eukaryota; kingdom Metazoa; phylum Arthropoda; class Insecta; order Diptera; family Glossinidae; genus Glossina; species Glossina brevipalpis. The sequence goes on along the minus strand of KK351020.1, from coordinate 2,979,166 downwards.
TTCTATCTCTCTCTCTTCCTTACTCTCTTTCTCTCTCTCTCTCTCTCTGTCTCTCTATCTGTCGATCTCTCTCTCTCTCTCTCTCTCTCTCCATCTTTTTCTATGTTTTTCTTTGTGGCTCTCTCTCTCCTTCTGTGTATGTGTCTATCGCTTCCTCTCTCTCTCTTCCTTACTCTCTGTCTGTCTGTTTGTCCGTCTCTCTCTCTCTTTCTCTCTCTCTCTCTGTCTCTTTCTCTTTCTCCGTCTCTTTCCCTTGCTCTCCCTCTTTCTCTCTCTCAGTCTCTTTCCCTTACTTCTCTCTCTCTCTCTCTCTCTCTTTCTCTTTCGCGCTGTCTCGCTCTCTCGTGCTCACTCTTTGTGTTTATCGCTCTCTCTCTCTCTCTCCCTGTAAATCTCTCTTTCTCTCTATCTATCTGACTCTCTTTCTATCTGCCTCTCTCTCTCTCTTTCCCTCCTTCTTTCTTTCGCTGTCTATTTTTATTTCTCCATCCTCCTCTCTCTCTGTATGCCTGTCTGCCTCTTTCCCTTGCTCTTTTTCTCTTTTTTTCTCTTTCTCGCTTTCCGTCTCTCTCGCTCGCTCTCTCTCGCTCGCTCTTTGTGTTTACAGCTCTTTCTCTGTACGTCTCTCTTTCTCTCTCTCTTTCTGTCTTTCTCGCCGTTTTTTTATTATATCTGCCTCCGTCCCCCATTCGCTGTCTATTTCTCTGCCTTTCTCTCTGTCTGTCGATCTCTCTCTCTCTCTCTTTCTCTCTCTTTCTATGAACTAGCTTTTAGTCCGTTCGTGGATGTCATTTAAAATCCATAAAAATTATAAAATTATGAAATTTATTCCTTAAGCAGATTGAAAACGGGATTGATTAGCTCTTAAACGCGATTACAATAGTTGAAAATCAGAAATAACGTTGGAAAAAATAGTTGAAATTTAATAAAAAAAGATATGAGTTGTTAGGGCAACAAACAGTCTAAATTTACCTTAATAAGCATAGAAGAATTTGTCATAAAAATTAGTTTTGTTTGGTCGATATAAGTCATTTACACTTCGTTTCAAACCTGAATAATAATATGCTTAGTAGAGCAATTTCAATAAAATTAGCTAAGTAATTATGAAAGCTAGATAATTAGAGATTTATTTCTTTAGAACATAACTAAAGATTAAATTTCTATAGAATGCTGAAGCGTTTCTTTTATCTCTTATGTAGATGTTTCACTTTGTAATCGCTTAAGTTTTCATTATTGTTACATTATTTTCATTAATGCAGAACACATAACCTACCTAACCAATGCACATAAAATTTTATAATACTTTTTGTATAATATACATATAAATATAATAATTTTTCCTTGAATATAGTGAAGTGCATAAAAAAGAAATTTTTTTATTCTAATGATTAGTGTTTAAGGTTTGGTGTAGCCATTCATTTATTATGTGCAAACTCTTATAGAATATGAATTTATCGTTTCGTTCGTTAGAAATGGACTTATGCTTCGACATCTCATTATCTCATTATCGAATAGTTGGTAAAGAAAGTTTAATTTAATTGTTGCTATTTGTTAGAAATTTGAACATTTGAAGATCTCTTTTCTAGTCTATAATTAGGAGATAATGATTTCAAATATGATAGATATGATGTATGGGTCTAAAGCAAATGAACAATGATGTGATATAAAATGATATTAAATTTAAGTATCGCAATTGTATAGAATTGTGGTTAAATGCTTCGTTAATGTGCATACTTATGACAGTATTTCCCAAGTTATCGATACGAAGTTTGTTTGATCTGTATATTCTCAATACCATATATTATTAATACTGCAATTAGAGCAATACTGCAATTGATATATGTTGTCTAATATTTCGATTATAAAATTTTAGATTACTTCCAATATATATATATATATATATATATATATATATATGTTCTCAAAATATTTGATCTAGGGACGCTATTTGATTTAGTTATAAATTCCGTTTCTTTAAAAAATTGGTATTAATTGGTTAGCACCGTTAGACGACGAGGCCTAGAAATCGTCGATTTTTTTATTATTGCCTAGTAATATCGTGTAGAATAGTAGTATTGAAAAAGCTTTGCATATATGTTGGAATCTGCAACATTTGACGAATGCTCAAAGGGATAACGTCAATTGGTTGAAAAATTTACTTCGGAAATTTAAAAAATGTTGCTTTAAAAGCCATTTACAACAACAACATCACACCTTGAGAATCTTAAATTATTATAATAAATTTTTATTTATTATTATAAACATAAGAACAAGTAACAAATAGATTAATTGTGGGTCTTCAACGAAAAGTTATATTTAATGAAATTATTGAAACACTTTGTTTGCGGAAATATGGTAAATGTTGAATAAAATTATTTCTTCTTACAAAGAAATAAGGAAAAGATTTTTTTTTGCAGTTGAAGTTCCCCCCGCCCATGTATCGGCCAAATTAATAGGTTTTTTCAGCGAAAAGAAAAAGAAGAACAAAGACTATTTCATCAAAGATTTTCGATGATAAATATGGGGGAACTGATATTTTCAATATTTGTGTTTTATTGATTTCGGACTAAATAACGTAAAAATAGGGTTCACGAGTAATGTTAGCAGTAGATGATGGGTGTTCAAGATTCGCTTTAAGGCGAATTTGGCCTTCTTACCTGTTCTTTCTTGTTTGTTATCGTGGATTTATACATAAATTTCGCAATTGGGAGTGTTTGCTATATGCAAATGGGTAAACAAACATTCCATAAATTAAATCAAAAGTTGAATATGTCTCCATTCTTTTTTTTTTTTTTCTCTCTCTTCTAGATCTTTTTTGTGCTTATGAAACTTTTTACATTAGTTTAGAGTATAACTTAAATTCAGATTTTAATCGTTTCTGTTTGGTGCTTTTGATTAATTATAATGCGACCGCATGCACTGCATAAATATTTATTTTATAGTTTGGCGTATATGTCATGTCACCGATCACATAGTCAGGAACGGTAATCGTGCAATAAGAGTTGTTTATCAAGGGTATATATATATATTTTTATATACATGTGTGTGTGTGTGTTGTGTTTTTTGTATATATATATATATATATTGAAATAAAGTCCGTTTTATACGTTTGTTTGTTTTACAACACACACACACACACACACACACAC
>KK351020.1:2957029-2975999 GCA_000671755.1 Glossina brevipalpis | reverse complement strand
GTTTGTTTGTTTGTGTGTGTGTGTGTGTGTGTGTGTTGTAAAACAAACAAACGTATAAAACGGACTTTATTTCAATATATATATATATATATATATATGATTACATACAGCATGAGCTAATATTTAAGTTTTCAATATTCTTTTATAAGGAAGGAGAAGAAAATATAATAACAATTTCGTAAATAGTGTTGCTTTCATATTGTTTATGTTTATATGTCTCTCCCCCCATATGTAATTTTATATCTTTTGTCAAAAAAGTATCGAGAATTGTTTATTCAAGAACTCCGTTCTAGCTCCTAGTGCTGAAAGTAATTAGTCTTTATACCGATACCAATGCGGGCCAGGCCAATGTCAATTTGCGAAGACATTGCTTAAGTGTTTTTTTTTATACCGAAAAATAGGAAAAAAATTTTAAAAAGCAACATTTCTCGAATTCTGTGCAATTCTGTGTTATGATTTATTAAAAGTTGGACCGTTTAAGTAATAGAAACCATATAAGGATAAACGGTTCCCTTTAGTCGTTAATGTCGTACAATGTGGGAATATATCGGCAAAATCGAAACAAAGGAGTTTTAATAAATCGTAAGAGGGTCAATCGAGAATGTTAAACCATATCTTACGAATTAGTTCCTACACAATTCTCAAAAGATTTCAACCTAAAAAAAAAATGCTTTAGAGGATTATGATTTTTCTTTTCTTGTACCAGATTTTCTGACCAAATCCATGATGATTTTTCGTGTTTTTTTTTTCAAGTATAAGAGTATGTCTTTATAACAAATAATTTAAAAATGATGGGAGTTTAATACGAGAGTAAGTGTTTATGAATAAGAATTGAATAAATGAATAAACTTTGATTTTCTAAAGGCTTAATATATATTAGATTACCTAATCTATATACTTATATTAAGATATGATAGCGAAGTTGCTAGTAACAGGCGGTATCCTTTTATTTCCTATACATTTAATCATTTACAATTGCATATAAATGATAATAGAATGACATCTAAGCACATGTAAGCGAAACATTTATGAAAGTTTATTTATACCTAAGGAATGAATAGTTTCGCAAAAATTCACAATTGTTGAATCAAGACGAGTTTGTTTGCCACCTTGAATAGTCAAAGAGTTGATTTAGAGTTATTGAATATATTTAAAACACTTTTCTTTTTTTTTTTTGATTTATTTATAAAAATCTTATTTATTGTTTCGCCCTTAGACATTTTTAATGTCGGTTTATTTAATATTCTAAAGCTATATTCACATTTACTGCCAGTCTGTCATATGGTTTCTGTCATATGATTTTATGATGAAAAGGAAAATGTATTTTGAATTTACTAAGTATCGTTCGTTCAATCAATATCTACTATATATATATATATGTAGTTTTAGCATATGCTTGAAAGATAAATATTTAGTGTTGTTGACTCGTGCCATGGGTGATTAACCTTGCTTCATGCATATTATAATTTGCTTTAAATTATTTTAAATAATTCATTACATTTATGAAATGTAATTAATTAATTAATTAATTATTTAATTTTATTACTATAAATCATGTAATATTTGTGGTCGTATGAAAGAAATCGATTGCCCTACTAACAATAACAAATGATTAAATGATTAACTTTGAAAACTATGTCTTACAATGTTCTTTCTTGTAAAGTACACGGTTGATATTTCTGAAAAGAAATCATTGGTTGACATATCAATTTCAACAGACAGATCATTCATTAACTTGAGGTTTTGGTTTCTTAAAGAGACAATATAACAGAACTTCACGGAGATTTCTGACAAACAAATAGGCTTATTTCAATGAGAACGGGACTTTCTATGAAACTCATCCAAGTTTTTGACGAACAAGAGATAATCGTTTTAATGGTTTTTTTTATAAGTAAAGAGAAAGTCATCCATTTCGTAGTCCGGATTTGGTAACTTTGTTTAGGTAATATATATAAAAGGGAATTATGATGGAGGTTATCATATGTTTAGTGTAATATCTGCCATTTTATTATACGGATCGCTTAAGAACCAGCAAAAGTGTTAAAATGTTAAAAATTTATTACAAAATAATTATTACTAATTCTATAGTAGATACGTTTTGTGAACAGACTACAGTCATCCATCGGAATGCTCTATACGCAAAAAACAATGAAAAAGTTTGCAGAAAGTGGATCTGTAATCAAATTGTTAACGGCCACATATCATCGAAATGCACGCTCGACTGAAAATGTTGGCGTTAGTAGTCATGGTCTTGAATAAGATCCAAATTTACTCATTACATGGCGCGAACAATATTGATTGCTGATGGCTACAGTCACATGGCATGATATTCAAGACATGATTGTTGAAGATATGTGATTTCAGTAGGACAGTGCCACACAATATGCTGCATTTTGGCATTGTTGAACAAGAAATTTCCTTGAGGTGTAATCACTCATTTTGGTGATGTGAATTGATCAAGATGTCTTACTGTTGGTTTTTTTTTTAGTGGGATTTACGCAAACAATTCGAGTTCATGCGAACAATTCTGAAACTTTTGATGCTTTGAAAAAGAACATCCACTCAATTTATAACCAAGGTATTACCAGTTATATGCAGACATGTTATCGAAAATAATCTCTTAAAGATCCAGTCCTATAAGATATCATTTAAGGACATTTAAATAATGTTGTATACCAAATATAATAGTATGGTCCAAGCAATATATTGAAAAACAAATTTGATCCAAATTTTAGTCAGAAATGTGTCTTATTTACGTTTAGTACAAAACTACAAAATAGATGACACTATATTTACACGGCATTAAATGTTAGTCCAACTGGCACGTAGTCAGTAAAAATATTATTGCAAGGCAAGGCCGATCATAACATTCCCCCGAAAACCACTTCATCTAATACAATTATTTTTTATTCATATAATAAAATATCAAAAATAATACTTTGTTTCTATACAAAGATAAAGGTTTACTTTTCATGGGAGGCCTTATATGGGGGCGTTTAGTCTTCTTAGAAACGGAGAATGGTTCAAAAACTTGGCCAATCCAATAAAAATGTTTTACATCAATTTAGTATATTGAAATAATATTATACTCAGCGATTTTTGTCGACAAATTATAATTTTTTTTTTTTATGTAATAGCTATTCCAAAGCAAATCTTTATATGGGGAGTGGTCGCAAAAAATCAGATTCATTTTCTAACGGTCAAAACGTATCTGTCGAAATAGTTGGGGAAACTAAGATCTATAAGTTAAACACAAATACAGAATTACAGGGACTGACATCAGACAGACGGACAGACAAGCTTAAATCGATTTATAATCATTTTCTGAACCGATCGGTATAATAAAATGCCGTCTATCATAAGTTTTTTTAAATGCTATATACCACTTTACAAACCAAATATATTATATACAACAAGAAATGTAGACTCTGTGATGTTGAACTTAAAAACATAATGTTCAGCTTCTCAGTACTTTAGATAGATAAAAATCTACTTTTAAAACTTATCCAAGATTTTTGTTAAGTTTTTCCATATTAAGAAAACGCAAACGAAATATATGTGATTTAATTGATTCAGTATCACGTAATCATATAAAAAGTATCTATATAATATCTCTGATACTATAAAACATAATTAGTAAACTTCCATTTATATATTGAAGTTACGTACCACAATAGATTTTCAGTAATCACGTTAATGATTTAATAACATGTTTTGTTGTTACTTTTTCTCTCTTTTTTTTTCTTTTTTGCTCAAATGATTAAAACAAAATGCAATGTCAAGTATAATTTTAATTGAAAATATGTTTATATCCGCATATCACTACATAGCATGCTTTAGAGTATTAGATACAGGATTTACTGATTCCGATATCATATATATATATATATATATATATATTTCCATTTCCATTCCATATTGTCGGACTGAAAACTTACACCGAAAGTCTCATCTACTTATATATATATATATATATATATATATATATATATGAATACTTTTTTGAAGTAACTTTCGCTTTTCATTAAATGTCGAATCGTTTTCATTGCTATTCCAACTGTTGTGTAAAGCTTAATAGCACAACAGAATTAATGAAATTTTTGTTAGTGCATGACGGATTTACCTTTTTGGGAAACCCTACAGTGTCTGTTTGTGTATGTCGCTAATTGTTATGTTTATAGTTTGTTATTAAGGCAAGTGGGTGTTTCTATTAATTTATTTTTAATAGTTTTTACACATGACTTTGTTGCGACAAACATTGATCCATTCAAATTGATATAATTTTTTTTTTGTATTTTTTTTTGCATTTTTTTTTACCATAGTTACGTAGATTTTATAAGAATTTTGAATTGTAAATCAATGCCTTTTGGCTATAAAAACATTTTTATTCTTATACAACATAAATGTACATATAAACACAGAAATAGTATTATATTTAATAATTTATAGATTGACCTAATTTTGTCTAAGAAATAATTATATATTATACTAAAAAATAATATTTTTTTTTGTTTGCTCTTAATTCAAATACAAAAATAATTAAATTTTATTAATTAATTATGCTCTCAGTACCAATTTACACCATTCCGTATCAGATATTTGTGCGATAAAAAAAAGGTAAAAAAAATTATGTACGGCTGTGATCGATTCTTTTATACCCACCGTTTTTATCTTAGAAAAACCCTTGACAAAAAACTAAATTTCGATACTTTATTATATTGCGTGGGCGGAAAAGATTTTTGCATTTTTATGGACAAACATGGAAATTTTTATTGTGGATCTGTTGTAGTTTGCGATAAGTTGTAGTTTATGAAAGTATCCATAAAGTGGAAATGTGTTTAGTTTATATGTTATACCATCCATAGGTGTGCTTTCCATTTGGTTAATTTTTAATACCAACGTACTTCAAAGAATTCTTAATATTTTTGTCAAAATCGATCCAATATTCTTAATTTTTGCGACCGGAAAAACGCTTACCGCACAGATTGAACAGAAAAGCATGCAGACGGGCTTCCCCAAATTGATTTCGAATTGGAAACTGGTTCAGAATATATTTAATCTTTTAAGTTTTCAAGCTCGACGTTACAAACATTGTTATAAAAACTTAAAATTTCAATACTCTATTAGGTTGGCTAGGCGGGATCGCTTTTTGTACAGGTACTACAGGGAGCTAGCGTACATTGGAATAACATTGGAATTTCTATAGGTCTATTTGCTATAATCTTTTTTTTGCTATCGAAGTCAGAGATGTTCTCAGTTTGCGTTATATTATAGGCATGTCCGCCGATTTAACTCATATATATAATTAGAAGTTTCCAGTTAAGTGTTGCAAATAAAATGATAAAATTAACATAATTTAACGGCGGGAATGCGGTGGGTATAAAACAATAATAAAGAAATGATATTCAACTTATATTGAACCTTTCGCGACACTTAATGCTTTGTAAAATTTGTATTATTTGTATTATATCTATTAGCCAAGCCTAGGAGTTTAAGCATACGCTTGACATAGATACATGTGAATAATTTTTAATTTCATATTTCTTTTTTTAACTAGAACTGATGAGAGTTATAGGAAGACGTTCTGACAGAAAAAAGCTTTAACATCGCAATCATCATGATTTACGTGTCGAAGTCTACTTGCGTTGGTTAAGTCAAGTTTAAAATTAACAAAATAAGTTTCAAGTTGTATTCGGGCTAAGTTGGCTATTAAATACCCCACGCAACTTTACTTAATACAATTCTTCATCTACTTTCATATGAAATTAGCAAAGTTTCTATCTTGTTCCCATGCTGAGAATTTACTTTTCATAAGAACCCTTATAAAGGAGCAAGACCAAGGGCGTTAATTAACGTGGTCCATGCTTAATAAAGTTAATTTTTTTTGCTAAAGAATTTAGGCATCTTATTTATCAATTTTCATTGTAAAATACCAAAAATTATACCAAAGCCTCGCTTTTTATGAAATCAAAATTTTGACGACATCAAAAAGTATTAATAAAAGTTATAATTTTTATAAAACTGTATTCCAGAGTGTTGCTCTAAATATGTTATATTTTATTTAAACTCATCGATAAACATTTTTACAAACGTGAAATAAAATTATTATTAAAAAAAATAACCGAAACTTAAAACTAATTTAAATCCATTTTAAAAATAGAATGCATTAAGTATTTCCACAAGGGGCGCATTTGGATGCTTTTCGTTAAATAATTTCTAAAATAATTCATCAAATTAAAATTATTGGCACTAGAAAGATCTAATTGATGGGTGCAATAACAATTTTAAGTATAAAAACTCCATACTATTCTTTTTTTAACAGCTGTATGTAAGATTCGTGTATAAATCTTCATAAATAACTTGTTATTTCTTCTAGTGTGATAATTGTAATGATATTAATTAATGTCTTGAATAAAATATAAATAAATTTTATTTTAAAATTGTAAAAAAAAAAAACACTTCAGTCTGGAATATGTTATCCCCTGTCATTCCGATTTAATCATATTCATGACTGGACTCTCGTTTAGTTATCAAATTTTCTTTTTCCTCGTCATTACCTTCAATAACTTTAGTTGATGGTAAAGCATTACGATTTTGGGCTTTCGTACGATGTATACCCTGTGTAAGGCCAGATTCTGTTAAAACTTCTACTTCATCGTCGTCGTCGTCATCGTTATCTACGTTGAAGTAGGGATGTGAAGAAGTAGGTCGAAATTTATAGCCAGTTAGCACAAAGAATACATAAGTGGCCATTTCGCGAAACATTTCATCCAACCAGCCATATTGAAAAGTCATGGTCATCTTGAGCAAATATACAACAATGCGTGTGAAATAAATATAGCAAACAATCATTATATAAAACTGACGAAACAATTTCAATTTGCGTAAATTAATGGCAGCTTTGCCATCAGTGGCTGAAGCTTCGTGTAAATGACGTATAGACCAAACAATTGGAAATAATATAAAACCACAGCATAGCATGTCCACAAATATAAATATACTATGCCAGGTACGGAATTCTGCATCACTTTCTTCGGATTCTTCGATAATAATTTCGGCTACATTGGCTAGAACCTGAAATAAAAAGAATTGTAAAGAATATCTATTATACAGTAAATAATATATCAAGAAATGCTTTACCTGTAGTGGTATAACAACCATAAAGATTTTTTTATCCTTGTCTGATAAAATATGTTTTATAAATGTCCAACCACTACCAATCAAAACAATTGTTATAAAGAGAACGGCCCCTTTTAATCTGAAAATATATGAAATTCGAAGATCCAGTTTTACATTTGTAAGATACTAATTTAATTACTATTCCAAGAATCTTGTGTGCCGTTTCATTTTTTTTTTTTTTTTTTTTTGTTGTTATAAGATTAAGTTACAATCTGTTAACAAGATAGTTCCCCGATGGGAACAATATAAAAATACAGATATAATGCATAAATAAATTAAAGTAAGCGTTGTGAACTAAAAAGATACATCAAATAATTTATGGAAAAATTATAAAATAATTAGTAGACGAAAGATCTAACATATGACGCTTTTCATAATTTCTTTTCTTATTGGTTTCGTCCCGAAGGCATATTGCCTAAGGATTTACATTATTACTCAGTTTGACAAGACACTTTGAAGAAAGGTTTTAAATTTGATTTCTAACAAAAAGGAAGATCGAGGTCATTATGCATAGAGATGTTGCAAACGAACCATGGGGCAATAGCAATAAGACGAGGAGACTTAAATTGATATTTTCGGAGTTTTTTAATACTAGAGTCTGTCCCCCTAATTGCATGCCCTAAGTCTAAATAGGTTAGAGGATACTCTTGTACAACATGCATTTGCTCTTTGGATTAAGTTAGGATTCTAAACGAATTAATCAATAGAACTTTTTAGTGTTTAGATCAAGTTTAGCTGGCATTTAGCTTTTATATGGTCTTCCCATTCTAGTTTCATTTAATTTAATTCGTACTTGTCGAAGATTTCACTCAATAAGAGAGTGAAAAATATTTGTAATATATCGTTACATAAATTCCAAATTGAAGTTTATTATCTAATCCTGTAGAGATCACAGGTTGGCGAATTGATTTATTACCGCAATAGGTGTTTATTTGTTTAGTTAGAATCTTGAATACAGCTTTGCCTTGATCTTCTTTCTCGAGTAACTATTTTATATTTATTGAAAACTAATAAAACAAATAGTGCATTTATGACTTAACCACGTAGCGAAAACGAAGTCAATTTTAAACACAATACTAGTATCTCTCAATACCTAATTGACCAGTGATAAAGTCGTGACTCCTTTAGTTTGTACACTGCCCTTTACAATCGACTAATGCGTTGATAAAATCGACACCAATAATGACTGTCGTACTGCACCCGACCAGACAATAAAGGAAGTACTGGATATAAAAATATTCGCAGACATTTCCAAAGCTGTTTCCGATACGTAATTTGCTATACGGACTTCTTTTCTCATACGAAACATATCTTCATGGAATTTACGATGTGAATTAGTGAATTACAAAAGAGCAAAATGGATGGGAAATATATGTGTTTTACTTTCACATTTAAAACATAATTTTTTTTTAAATCCGGGACGAATATCCGCTTTCATTTAGTGTACGACGCTTCATAAAAAAATATAAGTGACGTTTGTCAAAATTTCGTAGAAATCTCTGATCCTAAATAGTTATTTGTTAATATATAAGAATGGTTTTCTGGAAATTTATATGAATTGAGTATCTATTCATGAGAAATCCCATATTGATATTTATAGGATTGTTGTTAAAACGTTCAGTTTCTTTTCCATTTAAGTTTTACAATTGTTGTTTACGTTCTAGTACACACACACACACACACACACACACACACACGCGTTTAAGCTCAATTTATTAAATTGATATTTGCTGTGGTTTCATATGTCTATTTTATGAACCTATTCTGCCTTCGATTATTAGATTTGGGTTTGTAACACCCGCACACGTTAGTCATGAAAGCTAATAACATATTCATAATTTACTCCATAAATTGGGCCTCCTATTTAAAAAAATTTTAATTCATTTTAAACTTACAGATGCGCTATATAGTATAATATGGCCCAAGCTTCTACATGTTCGCCACGTATTTCAATGAAATGGTAGTTAATGGAATGAAACATCAAAGACAAAGACTTCAAAAACACCAATATAGCCATAATATAATGAATTTTATAAACTGTATGTCTGAAAATTTGGTAAAAATCAATAATTAATTAAGTTATTGTCATACAGTGCAATGTAACCTACTTGCTTTTCTTAAGTATGAATACCCAAAAGAGGCCGGATAAAAAGAATAGTAAAGACATCATTAAATATAAAGCTGGTAGAGGCATTTCACCTGCTGATAGATAATTTCCGTTATTGTTTTCTTCAATATCAACCTGAAAAAATAGTTTATCTATTGTCCATTTAATTGATTATACTTTATTAAAACTACTTACTGCAAAAGAAACCTGTTTGTTTGCTCCATGATAATTGGGGCAATCGTGAAAATATAAATTATAAAGACCTTCTTCATGTATATTAGCCACAAACATAGAGAACTGAAAATATTTCATCTATTAATTTAGCACCTTTCGGATGTACAATACAACCTACCGACATATTATAATAATTAATACCATTGATATTAGTCTTCGTTAAGGGCAATTTGAAATTGTTACATGGAGCATTAGGAGTATTGTCGTTAGATGATACTACGTCAGGAGCTGCCATGGTTATGGTAGGTTTATAATCGGCAACTTTAACCCCTGTTTCTTTTGAAGTTGTAAGTTCTTTCTTATTTTCTGTAAAAGTAGCAACTGATTTGTGCTCAGTTCCTTGATTACCTGCCACTTCATTATGTTTAGGTTGTTGACCAACACTTGGCTGAGATTTTGCCGATTCTCTCGAAACATCGTAGGAACTATCATCTAATATCATACCTGTAGTTGACGCTGCAGCATTACCATGTTTACTATCTATAGGTTCGACGTGACGCTTTCGCCTGCGACGTGGTTCCATAAACAGAGTAGAATCTACCACGTGAGCTGATTGACGTTTACCACGATACATTGGAAACATAGAGCTATTTTTATAGATATGAGAATTACGCCACTCTGGGGAGCATTTCACATGAACTCTATGGATAAACCAAGAGATGATTGGTGTTATAGTTTGTTAATAAAATAGTTCTTACTGTAGATTCTTTAAATCAAACACAAAAAACAATATCGGACCATTGTGTTGAGTAACAGCAAGCTTCTCCAAAAGACACTTATTTTGATGTGAATCTAAATAGGGATTCATTTCATCGATGATTGTTTTATCTAAAGATAAACCCAACTAAACATAATACCAAATCAAAATGTGTTTTCTGTATTATTTTTTCTTTTTTAAAAGACTTTTAAAAGTCATACCAATTCATCTCCTGTTTCTTCTGATATAAGCAAATTGCTGAGCTTGACATTCAAATGACCATTAGTGTAAAATCCGAATGTACTAAGGGCTATGTAAGGGCGTGCATCATCCTTTATAAGAAGTCATTAGAAGAAGAATGTGAGAAATAAAAGCTTATTATCACATATTATTCCTTACTTGAACTTCCAAATGATGTTTACGTGAATGTACCCCAATTACATTGAAATATGCGGCAATTGCTAGAGAAATAAATATTGATTTAACCGATGTAACCTTTGTTAGCAGTGTTAGCAATAACTTTAATAATCCAACTATTTCCATTATGGTGGGATCAAAAGTGAAATGCAATTGTGAAGAAAATGCAAAATTTTGTGTTTTCGATTTTTTCTCGTTTAGTCAAAATTTTTCACAAGTGAAGTTCTATTGTTTTTATTTCATAGAATCAAAGACGATTATTTACTACATAGGGAAAAAATCATATGTTATCGATTTTATCGATAACAATTTCAATTATCTAATCATTATCAAGTCTTAATAGGGATGTGAAAATAACAACATTTAATTAATAGAATGAATAATAATAGATAAATCATCCGTTTCTTTTACTCGTTAAAGGAGAAGTTTTTGGGAAAGCGATAAAAACTTTATTTTTTTTATCGTCATGTTTCCATAAATACAAAATCATACGCATACATAGTTCATTCTCGAATTCGATCGTTTGCTTGTTCTTTGTTTTATTAAAAGAATATGCAGTTAAACTTATCTTTCTGTTGAAATTTTTTATTCAATATCGATTGAGATTCTATTTCCGCTATGTAAATTCGAAAATGGTTTTGTTTTCAGACTACATAAAGCACGCTACTGTAACAGCTGCCCAAACACACAACGTACTTTAAATTCGTGCTAAAAAACGGTCTGACATTAATGTGTCATTTATTATATGAATGTAAGCGTAAGTTTACGTTATTATCAGAAATCATCGCGCTAGAATATACCAGGTCGGTTAAGTTTTTGACACCTTCAGTGAAAATGATCTTATCGGAATGAATAAAGATGAAACCGTAAATGATAGTACCATTATTAATTGCTTAAGAGATTAGGAAGACGTACAAGAAGACCCGCATTCTATGTCAGGGGATAAAATATATGTAGGGAACCTGCTTTGCAGTAAATTGGAAAAGAATTTTATTAAAATAGATAAAAACTCCGAAAGAAAGTTCAAAAAGAGCTTCGATCGTGTATATTTGGCTATTGCGACATTTACAAACAGCTGATTAAGCGACCAATGTTTCGAAAACTTGACATTTGTTTAATATCTTCAAGCGATGAAAATGAGCCAATTCTTCACAAGAAATTACAATTTTTTAAATTGTTTGTAATTGTTGTAATTTAATTGTAATTTGTAGTGTTTTGAAATATTTTCTACGTGAGATTTTTTATGCGGTTCATTTCCACCACATAAAACAATTTTTTCTTCAGTATGCTGTGAAAAACTATTTTTTACAGTCAGTCTTTTGTGAAATTTCTGAATATTTTTTGTGTGATGGTTTTCTGCGGCCTCTATCTACCGCACAAAACCAAGTCTGACATCTGCAGACCTAATGAAACACGAGAAACCATAAAAAATCCAGATGCCTTTAAAATCAACTATGATTTCTATACCATACTCTGTTAAAAAAAAAAATCTTGGTCCGAGTCAATATATATTTAAAAATGAAATTGATGATCATACAATTAACGAAAGTAGTCTCCTCAGTTACCAGGAAGGAGCATCGCGAGGCGACGTAGCAAAACTAAAAAAACGGAATTCTTTTAATATCCGCTTCCCATACATGTTACTGATAATTTTTATCATTAAAGAAATGTAATAACTTTTTATCATCAAATTGTTATAAACGAGGAAATGTTACAGCCATTGATAGTGGACTCTGTGTAACTTCTATGCATATGGCTCCAAATTTAATACTATTAATGGAGTTAATCGTTTCCAGATTAGAAGCACATCCTGTGGAATTGTTCGATAAAAAAAAGGAAATAATTTTTTGGAAAGTATAGAGATACAGAATTTCGGTGGTTAGAAGAAAGTTGTTAAGCAATGTTAAAAATTATTGAAGTTTGTTTTTGGCTGATGATTTGGATAAATTTGAAATATCGCATTAAGTTTTTAGGCTAAACCAGTAATAATTAAATTCAAATAATGAAATTAAATATTATGTTAAATTTTGATAAATACCGTATATCGTTAAAAAGTGTGACATGCGCTCAAAGAAAGTTACAGCAAACGAAATATCCATCCTAAAGTTGACTCTAGGGCCAGAAAAATGGAAATAAAATGTAATGATGGTGACTTACAACTCTCTTAACATATTTTGTGAAGTTGTGAAGTTTTTGTGTAATTTCATGTAAATAAAAGCTAAATTTATGAAATATTCATGGAATTTAGAGCCTTTACAGAGAAACAAACTGGCAAACATACGAAGTGTCTACGTTCAGTTGACGGGGGAAAATTTGTCAGTAATTGCATGGAATAATTGCTAAAAGCAAACGGAATATTGTGTCAAAATAGTCTGCTCTATTAACCTCAACATAATGGATTAACAAAACGCATCGGTAAAGCATTTATTGAAAAAACCCGGTGTATTAAGTTAAGATCATCTGAACAGCTGGCTATTTGGTTAATCGAAGACTACATACAAAATCAGAACGAGTAATATATTTAGACGATAGCGAAAAGGCAAAAGCAGCGACCGTTTATATCAACACAGTCAAAGGAATCTTTTTAAATAGCAGAAATACAATTTTCTTTGGGCATCATATAACAAGCAATAGTCCATTTTAGTAAGCCGATAGGAGAGTTTCGGATGCCAGTTATAAATTACAAGGAAGGATGGTATAATAACATCGATAACGGTTTATTGTTATTCCATTATTTACCAGAAGTTAATAATGAAGTTAGGCAACAGACGAGATTGACAGCATTATTACTAATATTGATACATCTAAATCGAAGGACATTATTCAATCACGATTCGTCAAGTTGGAAAAACAATACTCTTTACGATAAATGAACAATTTGCCAAAATTGAGAAACGCACACGTTTTGCAACTAAAGATTATACCGCAGAAGGTCTAGTAACATAGATAGAAACTATAAATAGACCTGACAAACAAAAGTGAATCGAAGCTAGTAAGAGTGAGTGTTGTTACCACAGATGCAATTAAATGGATTTTCAAAATTAAAGATAAAAATACAGCTCCGTTAGTCACGAAAACTGATTTTAGATTTTGCCATGAAATATATATTAATGTCAGTTTGGTTAATAAGTAAAAACTAAATATTTTTGAATACAAATATTTTAAAAACTCTTGGAACTAATACATTCATATATTTTAAATCTTTTTTAGAATGTTTACTCACTTTGAGAGTCATATTGGAAATTCATCGAAGATTTCGAAGAAGGTGAATTTTATCGTTTTCAAGTCTACGTAGGCGAATAAGGACTACTTTCTGCCTACATACTACCAACTTCCTTTGCAACTTTGCTGTCTATTCTTCTTCGCATTATATTCTGCATATTATTTTTTGTAATGTATCGTAATGAAATACTGAGTAGTCATATGTTCTTGGCATTGGTGCTAAAAGCCTTTTCGTGTTACAAAATTAACTTGGAAAATTGGCGTTATAAGTAAACACGAAATGATGAAACGTATCCTATTAGGTTAGCGGTCTTGAATAAGCAATGGAGAATAAACCGTCAATTATTCGATACTTTTCCGAAGTGATGGATTAAAAAATATATTCTGGTCTTAAAGAAAAGAGGTAGTGCCAAGTGCCAATGAAAAATACTCTAGAAAAGGTTGACCTTATTATATGCATATGATGCAAATATCCTGACAACCCAATGGTATCGAGATGTAATAGAAAGTGTACACTTGGGGAAGTGACGGTGATGCATACTATTTGAATTGTTTTCATTAAATGCCCCGCTATCAAGTTAACTATTCTTGATGTTATCGAATTCGCGGAATTTTTCTTATATTTTATTTTATTTCATTTTCTTGTATTCCTTTTATCTTTCTTTACGAATATATTCTTCGATTTGTATTTTGAGTTGGTTTCAAAATCCTTGAGAACTAGCAAAAAAAAAAATTGGTCATAAAAAGAGGACTGGAAAAATAATACTATGAAGATCGAAGCCATGTATAGTGACGAATTGACGAGTTAAAGCGGATAAATTGAGACTAGTGACTAAATCCTCCATTTCTGAATATAGGAAAAAATAATATCATACACAATCAAATGAATTAGTTTAGAAAAAAAGATATAGTGCATCGCATCAATGTTGAATCACAAGCAAATTAATCAGACAACTTTTGTTTTGGTTTGATTTATAATTAATCTCATTTTTTTAATCCCTAGATGTTTGCTGAATGCAAATTCGGGTAAATGGATGAGTTAAGTTAATTAAGCTTTATATATATATATATATACATATAAAGAAACCTATTTTGATTTTTAATTTAGCAAACAAATTAAACAAAAACAAAAGAACAATGATTTCTGAACAGATCTACATGATTTAGATCTTTAACCGGTGAGGTTGATTTAAGAACCCTAGACATACTATGGACCTCCTTAAATTTTTTCTTTTTGCAGAATTTTTGTGTCGTCGCAATAATATGTTAATATATTTATATGATTATTATTATTATGATTATAGTTTATTTGGACTAATGGAATAAATACTCTTGAGCCAAAAAAATAAGAGGATAAGGGGTAGTAGCTTAGATTTTCGGTTCTATTTTGGAGAAAAACAAAATGCACTAAATGGTTAACCTGGTGGTTTCAATAAATTTAAATATTTTATTGATATTATAAGTTCTTCAGGTATTTTCAAGTTTTAGATGTTTTTAATACGAATCTATGAACTGTGTCGCTCGTTAATTAAACGTCCACAATACTTCTTTTAGTTTCGTAGTTTTTTACGGCAGAAAAAAATCATTAACTTATTTAGTGAATTTTACTTCGCAACATCATATATGATAAATAAACCCACTGATTTTTCAGATTATATGGATGAATATGATACAGAAATCTTAACAAGGCATAGAGTAAGTAACTCAGAAATATGGAAAATCAATATTACGAAATCTCATCGAGCTGCTTTAGACAACTGAAAAGAAAGAACCAATCAACTATAGCTCCGAAACTCGTTAATTGTTCTAAGTATAATTCTGACAGATATAGAGTAGGTTAAAAGTTTTTTAAAAAGATCCTATGTATCGCAAATAGGCCTCTTAATACAGCCATTGAAGATGTCCATTATGGATAATTTATTGGCCAACGCAGAAAGATACTTAAAGTATAGGTCAACAAAATAAGTGAATTAAGAATTGCTCTAATACAAAAAAAACATACAGAGAGTTTTCCAATTATGGAACCCCACTATGTTCAAAAGTCCAGTCAAAGAAATTATAAATTGTTTGAGAAATCTCTACGGTAATGATTTTTGTCAGAAATATTATTGAGTTTGTCAGCGAAGAAGCATACAGAATAATATTTTATAGAAACAAGTAATTGGCAGCCATTTTGACGTATGCTGGGGAAAATCTAAGCCATCCGGGCAGAATAGAGCTCAACATTTTTCAAGTTGGATCATTCCTACATGGAATATGATAAAAGTAAAGGCAAAATCAAGTACTGTATGGATGGAATCATGAACTGTATGGATTTCAATAACCAGCAGAAATTACCAGTGACTATTATCAGAGGCCAAAAAAGAAATGAGTCTAATGAAATAATATCACGGTTGGAAATAAAGTGTCCTAACTTCGAAAAAAATGTCCCTGCAACATTAATTTACAGATTTGAGTATATATGTCTGATTCTTAAACAATATATGTTAGTTGAGAAGATCGCAGAAAGACTAACACTGTTAAGCTGAACTTTGCTGATAAGGTTGATAATTGAAAACTTTGCGATGCTGATCTAATTGATCTAATTGGGGTTTAAGAGCTTACCCACTAAAAATTTTTCACCACATCCAGAACCCTTACCAGAGCTACTTAGCAATGAAACTGAATTAGAAACAAATTAAAATATTTCTTCTTTTTAATAAATAATTGTAATTAATAACTGATTTAAAATGTTTTTCTTATTTATTATATCACTTCCTATGTTCATAAGTTTAAGAAGAAATATTCACTAAAGTACTTCTTTTCTGAATTTTCTTCAAAACTATTGCATTTCAGATTAAAATGTAAACTTTAATATATAAAATGATGACTGTCTTCGAAATCACATCGATAAAAAATAACGTACAATTTTACGACAAAATAACTATTAAAACCTCATTATCTTCAAAAGCTCGAAAATATACTTAATAAATTTTCTTTTTATTAGTCGACCATATGATTTATAATCAATAGATAAGTTCTCATCGCTTTTTTTTTCTATGCATATATATAAAAAAGCACATATGGATTTATAAATACAAAAGTGTATATACGTGCGTAATCAATAAATAATATGAGAGATAAATATATATACATATAATCAATAAATATGATGAGGGTTAACCATGTATAATCAATAAATAAGGCTCTTACCCAGTAAATATTCGGTGCTTGAAATAGTTTTTTTTATCATTTTTTTTCACTTGAAAATGTCATTTATTGAGAAAAATTAGTACAATATATATTAATCAAAATATTTTCTATCATTCTCTACATCTTTTCCCAATCTTTCGTGCAACGGAAGCGATTTCGTTTCGCATTTCTTCAACTTTGTGGAACCGCTTGCCAGTCAAGCTATACTACATCGAACTAAGCAAGCGGTAATCAGAAGACGGTATGTCTGATGAGTAAGCTGGGTACGGCCGAACTTCCCAGCTGTAACAATGTATCCTTGACCACTTTTGCAAAATGTGTCAGAAATGATGTTATCAGTCAATTCGTATGGTAGCCATTTTCCACCCTTTGGGGCCTTTGTAAACGCATATAAACGTCTGGAAATAGTTAATTCAGCAACTGCTAAGAGTTTGAGCTGAGTTTCCGTTATTTTCGAACTTTTTCGGTCCTTCAGACTGTTTTTTGTTGTTTGACACCGAAATTATCACTTTTAAACCATCGAAACTAAAAGCGACAATTAAGATATGATGGATTAGTATCTCCACAAGTATCAAAAAACTTTTGATGGGTTTTGGCATCAGATTTCTTCAAATTATAAATGTTGAAAATCAATGTAGAAAATGAATGTAGAAAATGATTGTAGAAAATGATTGTAGAAAATGAATGTAGAAAATGCAAGTTTGAGCGTTCCATGATTAGCGGCTGTAAGCACTGAATAATTCGATAAAATTAAATAGAAAATTGTTATTTTAGGTTGAAGAAGTAGAAGTAGCTGATAAAAACTTTTTCAAGTACCCAATATTTAATAAAGTATGATGTCTTATTGAGAAACCTTCAATCGAATTTTTGCCAAAGAAAATATTGAGAATGAAAGAACAAGCAGTTAAATGACTAATATAATACGACATCAACACTTTTCTACGTTAATGAAATCTTCATAACATTTTTAAGTGTTCTCGTCCTCTTGTTACATTAGTTCTCTCTGATAATATCTAAACAGACTTAACAGTAAAAAACTTGCCATTGCTATGAAACATAGTCATACGAAATAAAACAATAAAGACAAATTTAGATTATATGAATTTCAAAAAAATTGAAATATATATTGAAATATATATCGCGAATTATGTGTTGTATAGTATTACAAATGAAATTTTAAATGTTTGCGATTTCAACAGTATATTCATTTGTGCTAATTTTTGAGAAATTTTTCTAATAAATTTACATATTTTATTTCTTTTTTCCTTTTGTTTTTCAATTTTTTTTTTTATTTCATTGAGGAAAGTATTTTTTATTTTTTTTATTTTTTGAAAAATGAAATTGTAACGGTTGGTTTTTGTAGTTACTGGTATTTTGCTTTTTTTCTTTTTATCAAAAAAACATTTTTTTATCACATTATAGTCGCGCAATGTGAACCACTAAACATCCTACAGCATTTGGTCTAATGCGATTCTTAATTTATTTTTCTGATCAAATATCAAAAACCATTCGGTCCAAATTTTCTACATTCATTTTTATTTAGTTGCTGTCGTGTTTTGTCGAGAGGCATTAAAGATTGTAATTTATTTCAAATAAAGAGTTGTTTCAAATGGGGTGTTATATGAAGAATTGTCATAGAATTTGTCAGACCAAATCCGTGTTGAAAAGCGTTGCTTTTTGGATGAAAACAACCTTCGTACGTCCATTTCCATTTCCATATTGTTGTTCATTATATATTTATAGCAAACATTTTGACTCCTATGTTTATAACGTACAACTTTTTAAAGCTTATCAATATATTAGACAGAGAATCTGTTCTTGTTCCTCTCATTTCTTTTTGTCCATTATCGATCTTATTTGTATGGGAAATTTTCATCTGTTTGGGAAATTTTCGTGTGTATGGGAAATTTTCATTTGTATGG
>KK351020.1:2914175-2939857 GCA_000671755.1 Glossina brevipalpis | reverse complement strand
ACTGCTCGCGACCAATTTTTATATCATTTTTAGTTACAAATAATTTCATCATAACATTCAATTGATAAGCAAAGTTCATCTAAAAAACCTAAAAAAATGTTAAATTCATCGAGAGAACGGGTTCAAAACTCCGTCTCATTGTGCATTATTTTTTAATTACATAAAACGAATACATTCCTTTTTCGAAGAAGAAGAATTATTATAATATTACACTTAGTAGTTTTTCTTAACAATTTTCAGAAAAGACCATTCAATTTTGTTCTAAATTGAAATTATACATTTTTCTTGGTCTTCCTCCTCTTCTTCTTCTTCTTTTACTTTTAGAACTTAAACAGAAATTGCCTCAAAATCGTAAAGAAGCCGTGTAGCCTAGTCGGTTAAGACGTCTGGTCTTGGTCGGCAAGGGGAGCGCGGGTTCGAATCGTGGGTGCACTCGTTGTTCATAGCAAGTGGGTAATGAGAGTACAACAGGGAATCCGTAATAGGTTATTCATGCGCTATGTGACGTGTGCATCCTTTTTTTAAGGTGGTTTTCCTTTGGAATACTTTCATATTCCATTGAGAATGCCTTTTGATTTTTTTATACCTACCTCCAGCTAGGTCCCGTTCATGAACCATCAACACATACGGTTTGGCCGTCGCCAAATCGTGCTTTCAATGATCATGACTGCATCGTATAAAGCATTTTATGCTTTATACTGGTATATACTCTTGTACGATGTTATATACAGCCAATAAAATATCGAAATTTTATTTAAACTCAATTTTATTTATACTTCGGGAGGTATTCGCATCGGCGGTGCGAAGGAGTTTTAGCAGGTATTTCCAACGATGCGGTCATGATCATTGGAAGCACGATTTGGCGATGGCCAAACCGTATATATTGATGGTTCATGAACGAAACCTCGCTGGAGACAAGCAGATCAGCATTAACTTTTCTCTCAATCAAATCGGCAGAAATTAAAGAAGAAAAGCAACGATTTTTAAATGATATTGGGAATTGTTAAAAACAACTCGTAAACTTTATTAAAATCAAAGACGAAATGTTCGAGAAATTGAAGCTTTTAAAACTGAAAATGAGTTAAATAAAAGAATTACGACCGTAGGCAGCTGAAATCGAAGTTTAGTTGAAATGAGTAGGCGCGTGCTGGCAGAATCTGATTTGAAAGAAATTTTTTGAGCAGAAGCAATGACAGCAGCGGCTTATTTGCGAAATTGAAATTAGTCTGCAACAAAAGCTTTATTGAATAAAACATGGTACGAGTGCTTCCGCATAGATGTGTCATTCGAGAACTAATTGTCCCCGGGACGTTGAGTGCGCGGACTACTTGTTAACTATCTTCTCTCGTTTCTTTCCTTCTATAAGTTTATATTTTGGACGTCACATCGTAAAATTAAAAACCAAAGCAATTATATTCATTTGCAAGGTTTTTTGGATGCACATCGCCTTAGACAAATATAAAAACTAAGTTCGCTATAGACGAATTATTTGATTCATCAAGAATCTTAGTGAGTTTTGCGATGGTGCTTATGAATACAGGTTTGTCCATTTGATAGTTCCGAAAGTAAATGTAAATAAAGTACATTTCTGATTACGAATTGGATGAAGTTTTTATTTCAATGTATTATCTGGATCTCACCATTATTTGTGGAATGTAGCACTATTCCACACCTTTCACGGGATGTCTTAAAGGACTGGATTCTTTTAAGGTCAGTTTTGGTGATTTGCTTTAAAAATTCGATGCGAAAAATTATCATCCAAATGCTGTTGTTCTAATCTAAACCCAGTCAGTGTATAATTCTACGTATTGTATACTTGAACGGCTTTATTTCTTGTATTAGCTGAATTGTGTAACGATAGCGAAGCAGCTGCAAGATATGCCCAAATGCTATGTACGCTGGGTAATAGATAAATTTGGATCTTCTATGACACTTTTGCTAACAGCACCAACATTTTCGTTCGTGCGTGCGTTTCAATGATGTATGTGCTTTAACAAGTCTGTTACAGATACATTTTCTTCAAACTTCCTCACATCTTTTTGCTTATGGTGGGTCAAAATGGAGGATTATATCGACCGTAATCTGCTCGTAATCCAAGAAACGTACCTACAGAACGTACCTACAGAATCAATATTTCTGTAGTTAGTTTTTAACATTTGAACATACTTAGCGGTTATTAAACGCGATCCATATTAGAATATGGCAAATATTACGCTAAGCACATGATGCCCTGGATGACAATACTGTTTTATGCACATTACTGAAACGAGGTTTTCAAATTCGGACCATGAAATAGATAATCCTATATTTGTGCTAAATTTCAGATTAAATCTTATTCGATGTTTGTTTTTTGTTTTTTTTTTACCGCAACTGTGGCTGAATTGTTAAGAAGCGCCTCTAGCAAGTCAGTACACACGGGTTTAAATCTCATTGTGGTAGAGCTTTTTCATAGACAATAAATGAAAAAATACCAATGAGCCGATAGCCTATGCTGCTCTAGTGCTCTCATCTCTTTAGTCTAAGAATTAATTCTATTAGTCTACAGACTTATATGACAGAAAAGTTTTATTTTTACCGCTTTATAACGAAAATAGGTAAAGACAAATAAAACTAATTTTCCTAAATTTGGTTCAAATTAGTTTATGTTTTGGATCACAATGAAAAGTACGCCTTTATATAAAAACGAAATAGAATTTTTTTTATTTTTATTACGAAACTGGAAGAAAAATTTTATTACATAAAGTGACATAACACATTTAATGGTCGACCTTGTCCGATTATAATTCTTTTACTTTGTTTTTATTTAAAAAATTCATCGATTTATTAATATATTCATATTCAATTTGTCATATGACTTTTGCTTGAAAATAAGAAAATGAAATTCGAATAAATTTTATGCAAATATAGTTTCAGTCAAAACTCTGATCCAATAAGGTTAATTGCGATGACAATATGGAGAAGAATTCAATCGTTTTACATTAATGGTACAAAAGATATTGAGTACTCACAGTAAATTAATGAATTAATCACTTTCTGTAAAAGGTAACAGAAAAGGTTCCTAATTCTATAATATTAATCGCGACCTGTTAGTTTATTTTAAAATTTGGAAACGATCTGAAAAATTACGGACACTATCACAGATAAATATCTTTCGCGAGTCTTAATTCATTTTCCTTACATTTTATTAATCAGTTATCTGTTAGAGGTCTTTATATGATAAATATTATGCTTAAAAAATCGTCTTTTATATCATAATGAAACTAAGGGAAAAATATGTTTATTACAATATATTGAAAATATGGAAAAATATATTTAATCTAATTAACGTATTAATCCATCGTTCCGAAATATATGCTCTGAAATAAAGTAACATCGTAACGAACGAATGGATGAATAAACGATAAACGAAGGAGTAAAACTAATTCTATTTTTCCTTGTAATAGTAAAATTTATATAAAATACACATAAAGATTAAAATCAAAAATAAAAGTAACTATTCAGAAACAACAGCTCATCATAACTACGTGACATAGTTTTTTATTGCTTGCGGTTGGTTATTTTGCGATATACAAAAAAAAAAAAAAAACAAAATGGAAAAAAGTGTTTTCTGTATTATGTGCATTTATTATAATAAAGAATGGAAGATAAAATAAGAAAAGAACGTCATGCCAAAGCAAATGTAAGAAATGGTGGCACATTGATTATAACCATCATCCCCACTTAAAACATTTTGGCAACTAAGTTTCCTTTTTACTGTCAGCTTTAAGAAATGACAAATTTTTGGTTTAATCTGTGTAAGTTTAGTAACTGGCATAGTTAGTAGAGTTCAATGGATAAGAGAAAGAGAGAAAAATGTTGGGGAGATATTTCCGTTCTTTAGACAAGAAAATGAAGGCGAAAAGTTGAAAATATGATAAAAGCGAATTATATGAATATTAATATCCTGTCATAAATCTTTTCTTAGAAGAAAAAAAAAAAATAAATAAATAAATACTATTTTTTACAAGTAATAACGAACTCCATATTGACCTTTTAAGATAAATCGTTTATCCCCCAACCCACATTTAAAAAAAAAACATCTTACCGCAAGTAGAAAACATCAGCGAAAAGTGTTTTTTTGTTAAGCAGAGAAACGTAATAAGTTTAATATCCATTTACCTGAAAGGTAAGAAAGGACAATAACTAATTACAGAGATAGTACAGGCCCCACATTTTTTTTTGGCATTTCTGTTATATAATCTTTGTCTATAGATATTTATAATAAGGGAAAAAAAATGCAAGTTTCTAACTAATCCTGTTGAAGAAAATTTATCTAATTAGATGTTACCGAAAATTGTGATGAGTTAAATGTAGTTGAGAATCAGTGTTCAGTCAGAGAGTGAAACTTGGTTAAATGCATTGCATGGGGATGTTACCCATATAAATAAATTGTAATTAAAGTAATTATAATCATTGTAATGTAATATACATATAAGTCTAAACCAATATCTTTCATTATTTTACTTAATATAACGTTTCATTTGACTCGCTGATTCCATATAAAAGTATACTTTTCATGAGAGAGAGAGAGAGGGCCCGAAAGGAGACGTGACTTGGTACAAATTTATCAAAAAGAATTATCACTTTTCCTTATATAACGCTTCATTTGACTCGTTGATTGCATGTAAAAGCATACTTTTCATGAGAGACAGAGATGTGACTTGGTACAAATTTATCAAAAAGAATTTTCTTATCAAAGATCTCACAACATTTCATCGATTTTCGACATAAAATATTAAAAAGTAGACATTGTTGCCATACAAGAGCTTTCTTTTGATGAGAACCCTTATATGGGATATGGTGCAAAAAATAGATCTACGCGATCCAAATTTTCTCGTACAATTTATATTACTAATCTTAGATTATACTAAACTTAGAAGTTTTTGCCATGTAACGATTTATTTTGTGTACAAAAGAATTTATTGATCACAAAACAATCTGTACAAACAAGAGGTAAACAGATAGATAGACGGAAAAAGAAGCTTAAATCGACTTAAAAAAGTGATCGCCATAACAATACATTAAGTTTTTCTAGGCTTGCATACATTTGGGTAAACTAAATAAATTATGTAACACAAAAGTTGTGTAAAGCATAAAATTGGATACTTTACTTAACATAACAAACACATTATATTTTAACATAGTGTAGTGTATATATAATTTTAATACTTTGATTGAAAACATAATATTTTATTATTAAACTATTGGATTAATATCATGCACATTTTATTATATACAATATTTGATTGCAATGTAAGCTTAATATAGTGTATTAAGAGAGAGTCACAACTCTCTACATATCAGCTGTTTCTTTGAGAGATACTTGACAACGTCGTTTTAAATTATATATGTTTGCGCCCAACATGGCTAAATGTTAATTAAAAATTTTATTCAGTATCTAAATAAGAAGACTCTTCGAAATGATCTCAGCCTTTAGCCACATCCAACTTCGAGTTATTTGTAATTGAACGCTTTGTGTTACTTTATAAACTTTAGTTCAGTTCAGATCATGTTTGCAAAGAAGAAAAGAAGATACAAATTAGTATTAATTGAAACAAAAGCAACACATGATGATTGAAAAGAATCTTCAACTAAAGTGGTTGTAATAAATGCAAAATGTCTAGTATGGAAGTATTAGCTTTGAGGCGACGCAAAGAAGAGACAGACGCGTCAAACGTGTGTTCTTGTGTGTGTCTGTGTGTGTGACCTGACGAATATTATCCTGTTTGCACGATCAAGCGGAGCATGCGATACGTTTTTGCAACAATTTCAAGTCCAAAATGCATGAGAAGCTATTTTCGATTTGGCTTGAAAATTATGAAAAAAAAAAGAAAGCTTGGAAATAATTACGTGAAATACTTTTATTTGGACTCATATATGATGCAAACACGGTAATGAGTTTTATGCTATTGAAATAGTCACGATTGCAATAAGCCCTATAATATAATCACAAATACATTAAAAAGAAATAATGATTTTAATGCAAGGTGTGCTCTAAGATGTTTAGAGTAAGTAATGCGGGAGCAAGATAATGATTTTCAAAACTTAATTTCAAAATAACACTCGTTAAGCAGAAAAATTTTACGTAGAGAAACTCAAACGGAAGCAAAATGTGCAATCAATACTCTACGTTAAGAAAGGTAAGTTCTTTTTAGTTTTTATCTGGCTAATATTCTAAACTACATTTGTAATCTTTTATATATTTTTTTGTTTAAGAATTTCTTAAATTTCAACTAATTATGTTGCGTATTATGATTGCTGTTTGTAACATCCAGAAATACGCATAAAATATTTTATTAAATATATTAATCTACGGGTTACGTGAGAATAAAATTATTTAATACGCTTGATATTTCGGTAAATATGTACATAGTTGAGTGAAAGTGCACTCTAAATCAAATAATTCAATATTTTTAATTTTTCAGTTTTTCTTAAAGTTTCAGGTTTTTTCATTGCAGACATAATTAAATGTTGTATTTATGTGCAAAATTGATATTGAGGGTCAATTAATTTTATACGGACTAGGTTTCAACGTTTTGTTTTACTTGTAATACTTTATGAACCCAATAAACGGGGTAGGGACTAAGTAATGATTGAGCTTCCTCTACTTGAATCAGTTTCCCATGTCTATGAAGGATATAAATTCTTCACAATATCTCTCGGTAATATGATAAATGGCAAGGGAAATAATACGTTATATAGTTTTTCATTAGGGGAACCTTTTTCTAAAGTTCAAAAAATCAAACTTTTTCGTCTTTGCCTTCTTGTTGAAATGAAAACTTTTAAATCTCAAACGATACGTTTAGCTCTCAAAAATACACCAGAAACCAGATGCAAAAACGAACATGTTGGATGCACCTACCTTTGCGCTTTGCTGAAACAAAGCGATTGTAACGTTTCTAAACTGACCCTAAAGCTCGTTGGAGCTATATTGCCTGAACGTGGGTTTTGCTGAAGAAGCTTTTAAATGATATAATTTGACAACTAAAATCTTCAAAATACTCCCCAAAAAACATCACGAAATAGCCTCAAAAAAAAAAAAAGAAAAAAAAGCAAAATAAAATCGTAAGTCGGCTCGTCGATTTAAACTAAAGCTTATTCCATTAAATAAGTTTCTCCATTAATTCTAGCTCTAAAACCGTTCGTATACTTTTTAGGTCGCAAAATTCCAAATATTGATCAAAAACAGATATTCGTCATTAGGCATTGCATTAACTAATAGTAAAAGAGAAAGCAAAGTCTGTTTTGGCAAGACCTGCTTTTCCCAGCATAGCAAACAAAACGTTTGTCTTATTAAATACACCCAAGGGTATTATCTATAATAAACGTTATCATCATAATATTTTATCGTCTAAAAATGTTTTCATATATTTTTTTTTGTAAATATTATGTTTCTTATAAATAGTTTACAAAATAATAATTTTCAGTAATAATTCGTTTAAACGAACATATTGATATTCAGCTCTTATTGACAATAAATGAAAACAGATGTTCGTGAGTACATTTGCTTATACGTATGTTTCTTATAAAACAAATCAAAGAAGAATTTTATGTTTGTCTTTATATAGAGCTTTTGATTTCTGTCGCGGAAATTTAATGTCAGTTCGTTGACCTGGGACTATTTTTACATTAACCATGCAGACACGGATAGAATTAAGTGAGCTGAGACAACTTTTTGCCAATAAAGTCTAGATATACGCTGTGCGGTTGTTACAAACGAAAGGACGAAGTTAATACAATCCTGTTCTGTGATGGCTCGATATTAAATTAGTTTAGTAAATACTGATTTGAAATACTAGTATAAACATTAAATTGGAAATTAAATAATTAATTAAATTAGAATCAAACAGATTTTTGCTAATTGAAATTTTGTAATTAGATATTCATCATTAAGCTGAAGAAGAGAAAAATCTTGAACTCTTAATATGCAATTATAAATAATATTGACATGTGAATAGTGGAAAAATTACAAAAAAAAAAAGAATTAAAATTAAATTAGAAATTAAAAAACAAGAAACTTTCTCTTCAAGCTTTTGGTTGACTTCGAGATAAATTCTCATATATATGTTCTCAACTTCAAAAGGACGATATTAAGGAAAATATTAATGAAGACACAAACAGCTTGAACGAAGCAAATGACATTGAATTGAAAGGAAGGCACTAAATGTTATTTGGTTGTTTCGATTTATACAAGAAAGTAATTGTCATACATGATTCTCAAACTATTTAGTTCAAACGTTACCTGATAATAGGCAAAGAGTCTGAGTTGAAATGAAAAAATTGTAAGGGTGTGAAGATAAATTCGAATTTAACTAACAAAGACGTATACCATTAATATTACCATAGCTCTGTAAAACAATAAGCGTCAAGCTATATTTGGATTTGGAAGCCCACTCCGTCCAGATTAAAATACCTAGGAAACTTTTGTAAACGTCAAATGAATCTACATGGAACAACCTTTAAAATAATATACCAAATGAACCCGCTATTTTAGTGAATTCCTTTCAATAAATGCTTGAATATCGATATATCAACGGTAGCCGACTAAATAAAATAAGCCATATTAGAAGCTCTCATGCGGCCAAACTAGAAAATGTCAACGATATTGACATACATCATGTGAATGTGTATGAAAATAGCTTTCAAATAAGCTAGGCGATGTATGTCAATATCGTTGACATTTTCTAGTTTGGCCGCAGTAGAGTCTCTAACTTAACTATTTTTCCATAGTCGGGTTATGCTGTGGTACCAAATTTCAAAAAATTTTTAAAAATACTCCTGAAAAGCCGAATTTGAATTCATCTAGCTGGAAGAGTGAATGGCAATGGCAGAATTAATATATTAACAGGTACGTGTATTATATCATCAGTCAATCCAATATTTTCATTCGTCATGACTTGATTTGAAAATATTTATTCAATTGAATTTCTATCTAAAGATCTAAGTATCTGTACTCGAACTTAACGGGCTCGTACCATCAATGATTAATAACGCGGTATGAAGGCAGGCAAATTTACAACAACAATGAGGCAGAAAGATTGTTTACAAGGCAAGAAGTAGCTCCATAATCTGTGCTAAAGTTTCTGCTTATACTATAAAGGTATATCCTTTCCGAATGGTTGAAGAAATATCGTACAATAAGAGCTGTTATCATTCATTGGGTGCAATGGCGACAATTTGAAAGGCCACTTATCAAACTGCAATATTAACTAAACTGCCACAATTTGTCACAAGATAAACAGTCCTCTTGAATGCGTTGACAACACTAGACAGCGTGCATATTTGATGTTGATTTTTGAAAGTTTTAAATAAATTCACGCTCGCGCGATATTATAGCCATGACTTTATTTCCTTAGACCATCATTTGCTTCGATTATTTCAAAGTACAATAAATTTCATAAAAAAATGTTCGTAAAGCTTTTTCAATCTTTACGTGACGTTATGTGTATGTGTGTGTTACATTTTTCTTTTTAAATGAAACGTATATATTAAATAAAATAAAGAATTTTTTCGTTTGTGGGTTAAGCTTTTGTGTCCGAACACAATGAATACACAAATTAAAGGAAATTGATAGAAATTTAATTCATTGTTTTTAAATGTAGATTTTCATGTATCACTTCAATTGCTGAATGAGACTACATTGAATCTGTAAGTCCATTTGTAATATAAAAAAATATGAATTGTTTTGAATCGAGGAGCGAGCTACTAGTATGATGCCATATATTATATACTTCCAAATCATCATGAAATTTATTTCTAAGACTTAGATTCGGACCATTTTCATATGACCATCTGTCTGTTTAACTGTTAAAAAAAAGAGGAGAAAGAAAAAAATATTATTTTTAAAAGTTTGTCCTTCTAACACCTTCATAACAGTTAAAAGGCTGTATGTTTGTGTGTTTGAATGTTTAAAGAGGAAATGAGATAAAATTATTTTATACGTGAGAGAATGAAATTTTTTTTTTAATGTATAGTTTGTCTAAAAAACTGAAGGCTTTCGTTTTTCTATCTCTGGCTCTTCAATTCACTTATTGCGAAGTGATTATTACTGCGAGTTGTTGAAACTGCTCAGTTATGACTGATATATATTTTTTTTTTTTCATTTTCCATTTGAATAAAAGATTGCAAAATAGAAATCTTTTTAGATTAAAATGAATATTTATTGATCGTTTAATTCTTTCAAATTTCGAATTGGTCACAAGAATTATGTCTCGATGAAAAATTGGTATATCCCGAACTTCTTCTTTATTCTTTACATATATATAAAAAAAAAAAAAATCTTGTTTCTCTTCGCTAATCTCAAGTTTTCTATATGAAGTTATGTATCGAACTGATCCAAAAGGTTTATACAAAATTTTCTTGTTAACGACATACTGATATGTTATGAAGGTCGTTAATTAACCAAATTTCTTAAATAGGTCGTATAATGATTACGGCAATTTTACTTAAATTCATCTCTAACCAAATTTGTATGAATGGAATAATTTTCTGTTCCGTTTTCTTAACTTTTCTTAAACGTGGTATTTACATCAAAATTTAAAACACCCCTGGCTGGGTTTGGGTTTGTCTACTGTTCAAACAACCAGTAGTTGGCTGCATTTATTGAATATCCGGAACGGAAATCATCAACTAGATGCCATTCCACTTAAAGTCAATTATTTTTCACTTATAAGCTCATCGCGTGTAGAATTAATGACATGTTTCTGTAGTTAAATATTCACAATAAACATAATTATCTAAGTTTGTTCGATTGAACTTAGTCATTTACAAGCTATTTAGTCCTTTCGCCCTTAAATTTATTGTTATTATTTTAATATTTATTTTTGTATTTTTAAGTGAAATATTAATGCGTTACTTTTAAGCTGCAACTTTTCTGCGAATTAATTAATTCATCTGGAAACCTCGAAAGGTGAAATTTGCATTTGAATGTTGCAGCAGAAATTTTCTAATTATAGCAAAAGAAAGGTATCGAAGATTCGTTGCTAAATGAATAAATTTTTTTGTAACGTATGTTTCTAATTTTGGTTTAAGGGAGAGGAAGACGATGGTATTTTGGAAAATTTTTTACAATTTTTCTTGAATGTATCAAAACTTTTCAAACCATGTTCGCAAAATTATTTAAACATTTTTTTTCTTTTGGTTGAAAATTCATGGTTGAACACTTTCGTACATATATATATATATATATATATATGTATAGATATATGTATATATGGCAGGCTATACACTTAAAAAAAGAGAGAAGGAAAATTCAAGTAAAACAACAGAAAGTCTCTGGAAAGGGAAAAACTTGGAAGGTTGCAAAAACAAAAAAAAAAAAAAAAAAGAAGGAAAATATATTTCTTTTTGTTTCATATAATGGGAACTGAAAAAAAGGAAGTGATGATTTAGCAGTTTCAAGGTCTAAGGAATGTAAGGATTGCCATAATTAAAATTAAAAAAAAAAAAATAAAAAAATAAATAAAAACGTTTAAAATAAAATTTTTTTTTAAGTTTTACTATTGTATATATTATATATCCGGTTTTAAATCCCACCCATTATATAAAGTTGTATTGATTTTCTGTTAATGTTTTGTTGCGTCAATCATGAAAGGCACGTCCTCTATAGATTCAATATACTAAACACATCCAAATTTAATTCATTAATGTTGTAGGCGCCAGTAGATAGAAATGGAAGGGTGTGAAGTCATGTTTAAATATAACTAGCAAAGTCACAAACCAAAACTGTTAAAACAAAGACCTGTTAAGCGACTACCAGAATCCTGTTAACCAAAGTCTTAGAAGGATTTATATCAATTATAGTTAAAATAATACTATTTTGGAACTTTTTTGAACGAATATGATAAATAAAACATCAATTTTTATTAATTATCTTAAATTTGATCTAAAAAAGTTTATCTGCTATATCAAATATGGCATTCAAAAAACGAAAGTTTAATGGTCCTTTGTGGCCAAATCACGTTTTTGCATTCTTGATGAATATCCTTTCCAACGATGTATAACTTATATTAAGTTGCTTGCGGAAAAATTTTTGATTAGAATTTGAAAATTTGCTGTATACAGGGCAAAATAAATGCAATATTTGGGAGGTCACTGTGACGAAACCAAGTACTGTGAAAAACGGAACGAGTACCGTTTAATGAATATTCTGTACCCTTTTCAACGATGTATAGCTTATATCAAGTAAATAAGTAAGTAAGGATTTCCATTAAAAGTTCTTACTTTCAATAGAATTTCATAAATATTCACATTGAATTCTTTCTTTTTATTGGACCTAATTACAGATCTAATTGAATTTATGTAACAAATGGTTGTGAATGATAACGTTTCTAGCTTTTATGAGAGAAATATATAATCTAATATAACACTATACTCAAGTACGTGCACAAGAATTATTTTAGAAAAATAAAAATATAATAAAAAAAAGTAAATATTTGCAAGTTTTTTTAAATAATTTCCCAAAATTTGTTCAAATTGAAAGTTTAAGTGAATTTTTAGTTCAGGTTATTTATTTATTTTTTTTTTTTCTTTTTGTTTAGCAATCAATTTTCAATAGACTAAACATCAAGTGTATATGTTCGCTTGTGTGAGGCTATGCGCAATCATAGTTGTTTTGTTGATTTTATTGACCTGAGTAAAAGACATCATTTTTACCTGATGACCTGCACTTTATATATGTGGATAATAGAATATATATATATATATATATATATATATAGATATGTATACACTTGTAAAAAATGCTCAGCACATGCATTGATTGGCGTTAGCCTGGACGTACATAAATTTGTTCATTTCCGATTTATTTATTTAGCCAACACAATATCTAATTGAAATTGATGTAGACGTCGGTATTGGTAGTTGCGTGCTACTTATTGGGCATCAAAATGAATTTGATGTTTTTTTCAAACATTTTGTCATCTTACTCTTGATGTTTTGAACACAATTTCTATTACAATGAGTTTTAAAGCAACATTCGCTTTTGTCACTATTTTAAACACTCAAGAAATAAATCAAAATTTCTAATTTTTGCAAAGCTTTTGTTTGGTTTCTCTTCTTTATCATTGTGTAAGCTGACTTCGATATGTTCGTACAAAGACTGAGGTCCCATAAAAATAAAATTATCTTAAGCCTTTGCAAGTGAAAATGGCGAATACATATTTAGTTATAATAGAATCAGATTGGAAAGTTATATATGCTTCATTTTCAGAGAAATCAGGTGACGTCAAAATGAATGAGGGGTCGAAATCAATGACGCTCGAATTATCCGTTAGCCGCAATAAATACGCAGTGGGGATCGAAATCAATGAAGTTCGAATTTTCTGATGAGCGCAATAACTGCGCAGTGGAGGTCGAAGTGAATGAATCTCGAATTATCTGTTGAGCGTAATAAATGCGCAGTGAAGATTGAAGTGAATGAATCTCGAATTATCTGGTGAGCGCAATAAATACGTAATGGAGGTCGAAATAAGTGAGGGTCGAATTATCCATAAAGCGCAATAAATGTGCGGCAGAGATCGAAATCCATGAGGCTCAAATAATCTGTTGAGCGTAATAAATACGCAATGGTGATCGAAATGAAAGAGGTTAGAATTATCCGTAAAGCGCAATAACTGCGCAGTGGAGATCGAAGTAAATAAATCTTGAATTATCTGTTGAGCGCAATAAATGCGCAATGGAGATCGAAGTGAATGAATCTCGAATTATCTGGTGAGCGCAATAAATACGTAATGAAGGTCGAAATGAGGCTCGAATTATCCGATGAGCATAATAATGTGGTGTAGATTTCGAAATCAGTGATGTTCGAATTGTCCGGTTTTCTCTGTTCATTATGTAAACCTGAAAGCTATCGGAGATTTTGGAGATTGATCAGGAATTTTTTCTTGTAGTAGTTGTAGTTGTAGGCTAATATTTTTTTGCGTTCCCTTGTTTTTCAGTAGGGTAAGTAAAAATTCACGGGAACATTTTTAAGTGAGAGCTTAAAGAGTCTAAAAATTAAGTTTCGTTCTCCTAGTCAGCTTTCTCAAACAATTTAACAGAATTCAAGTGATAGGTGCTTAGGTTTTTGTTCACTATATATTACGAAGATATTGCGTGGCTTTTGTGAGAATATTATCTATTTTCTTTTTAGGATGGTCATCCATTTCGAGTAGTATCTTAAATAATAACATTTTCAGGAATGAAATATTTTTTATTCTTGTTTTTAGTTAATTGTATTGCAGAACACATCGGTTAGCTCATCTTCATGTCGCAATATGTTACGCCTAAGTATAAGAATTTAAAAATTGTTTGCACATCTACCGATTTAAGATGATAGCTTTAAAATGCAAGGATAGAAAATAACTTTTATCACTTTTGTGTATACATTTTATTGGATTGTGTTTACAAATCGAGTTTACTATTTGTCAGAGGTCATTAAGGTAAGTTTGGTGTACTTTGAAAAGAGTTATGAAGCCAGATATTTACTGTTGGACGTTGTGTACTAGACAAATAATAAAATTTTATTTCATTTAATCATAATTTCTTACACTAAGAATATATGTGCTAAAGGTAACTGTTGTTGCTTCTGAAAAAGATAGTGATCCTAAGGTTTTAATATAAAATTATATTTTTTGTTTGAGTTGTGAAAAGTTGAAAGCATTTTTAATTAACTACATTGAATGTCTCTTGACTTAAAGATAAACAAGTCGTGAACAATATGCGTAAGCTTTAATGTCTATAAAAAGCGTATTATAGTTTTTTTTTTGCATTTACTTTAAGCTGGAGCAACAATTTTTTCCAACTTTAGCTTATTAATTGATATGGTTTTTTAAAGCACAGAAAATCCCCTTTGTATTTCACTAGAGAAAGTTTTTCTTAAAGATATTGTAAAAAATTCGAACGAATAAAATGAAAATTGAAATCGTTTCGAAAATCATGTTTAGAGGAAAATGCGTTTAAAATTTTCACAAGTTTTCTTTTAATAATAATTTTTGTATCATTTTTTTCCATTAGTCTGCAATTTTAAGACCATAAAAGTATCTTCTAACGTTTAAGTATATATCTTTATTCTTCTTACTTGAGAAATTTTTGTTCGAAAGTGATTGTTTTGCTGCATCTGTCAAGGACAGACTTGAAAGTTTTGCACTGCATACGAGGCGAAATCATAAAGTAAGCGGGAAGAAAATATATAATTCTATAGACGAATTCAAACTCAACTTCAAGAACTTTATCATACAGTTTTAATTTCCTATCAAAAACATTGAAAGTTTTCGAATCACTCTCAGTCTTATATTCACTCAACAGTTGTCTTGTTAAGGCTACATTGACGTATTTTTGCTCGGAAATGCTTTTAGATAGACATAAATACTTCGTAAAGAGATATGTTAGTGTGTTAAAGAAATTAGAAATCATCAGGTAAGACGTTAAGCTGGAACATCTCAACACGCGTTCTTTTGACCCGGGCAGACTTTTCCAAGCGCATGAGAAAAGGCTAAAGATTTGAAGGAAAATTGTTTTTGTAGTTAATGAATTGTTTTCCATATTGCGTTGTACCGAATAGAGACTGAAAAGGAATATATTATTTAATACTTCACACGTGCATTTCTTAGTTAATTCAGTAAACATATCCTTTATTTTATTAATTCATATATAAGAGTGCGCAGGTACAAAAATTAATAAAATAATATGAAGGCTTTGGCGGATACAAGAATTTAATGTGTAGGCATTGCCATATGCAAAAAGATTTATTTGATGTGAAGGCATTGCTCGATACAGAAAGTAGTAATTTGATATGAAGGCATTGCCAGGTACATATAACTGATAGACATATTCCAGGAGGTTCAAAGCATCTGTTAATTTCATTAAATTTTTTTTTTTCGTAAAAAAGCTAGAGTGGTTTCTCCCCTCAGACAATTTTTTACTCTCAAGTACTTTCAAGTATTAAAAATTACAATTCTAGAGACTCTCGCCGTCAACGGCGGTTAAATTTCGTATTATTAATCTCAAAATATACAAAAACTAAAAAAACAAGCTGTGGAATACATAAAACCGTTTGTTGTAACTCAGTGAAAAGGCTCTGACATAGGCAGCAACTAGAGAATAAAGGGTTTTGGGTTGTTTTGTTATAGCGGACAAATTTATGAACTGAAAACCTTTAAACTTAGATAAATGTTGGGAAATGGGAAAAACTACAAAGAAAAGCTAAAGTTTTAAAGAATGTTTTGACCCCTCTTTAATTACCTCTATAGTCTGTGCGATATCCAAATCCCATTTCCAATGCATTGTTTATTTAAGATATGTTATGTTATATCTTGACGTAAAACTATCATTTTAAAGCTGACTATTGCCTTATAATTTAAAAACTAATCAGCTTTTGCACTTAGTTAGGTAAAAGATTCTTTAAAGCGAATAACTTCCATGTGCAATGTAAGTTAATAAGTTGTTATCTACCTCACTTTGTTTAATCAAAAGACTCAACAATAATAGTTTCTAAAACTATTACTCCTACATACAACATTAGTTGAGCTGAATTAATAGATCATACTAAACAATTAATAAACAAAGTATTTCTTTATCATTTTTTGATAAAGTTCCAATATCGCGATTTTCAAAATTCTGTCCTCTAATAACAGTGCTTATAGAATCGATAGTTTTTGGGAAAAATTAATGCGAGTAAGTTTCGTTTCGAACTTTGTTTTTCATTCAAATTTTTTCAGTGCTGACCGACTAAGATCGTAACGGAGGAATCTTACTGTCCACATACAGATAATTTGAGCGGAGTCCGCTTATTGATGGGATAACCCTCACCATCGGTGATGGGTATAAAAATCGAAATTTACTTTTCAAAAGATACATCAGGTTAAGTTGTTACTTGCTTTAGCACTTAAGTACTTAAGTTTATTTAAAGCAGTACGAAATGGTTATCATATTATTTTAATTAATTAATTAATTAAATTTATATTAAATAAAATAAAATTAATAATAAAATAATTATAAATAAAATAAAATTAATTAATTAATTAGTTAGTTAGTTACTATATAATAATTAATTATATAATAATAATTAATAATAATTAATTAATTAGTAATTATATAAATTATTATTAATAATAATTAATTAATTAGTAATTATATAAATTATTATATATATATAATTACTAATTAATTAATTATTATATAATAATTCATAACACTATATAATAAAAATAAATAAATAATTAATTATTATTATTAATTATTAATTGTATGCACTTTTAATCAAAAATTATTTTCCATTTTACTCAGATTAAATAAATGAGTTTTTACCGCAATGCCTCAAGATGTTGTTCATATTCAAATTTTAATCAAAGTCTTGTAATTAAATTATGTATCAGCGAACCAATTAAAGTAATTCTCACAAGCTGCACAATAATTGTAACACGTAACAGGGCATCGGAAAACAGTCGATATTCCCCAATTACAATTGTAAAAACACATTTCCACTGCGGTATCGAAGAAATGTTATAAAATTAATTAAAAGCACACCAACGCATGAAACTTGTCCTTACATTAATTGCTACAGTAATTGGCAAAAAAAGGGGGAAAAAAAAATATTTATCGTTTATATACGAAAAACAAATGATTGATAGAACTTCTCTGAAATTGGACTTGAGCATTTACTCACTTCCTGATTATCCATATGTCCAAAAATGACGGCTATAAACGATGGTCTAAAAAGGCAATAAGAACATTTTCCAAAAAAATGTAATTATGGCCCAAAATGATATCAGAGAGAATTGATTTGAAAAAGATTATTTTGCGCAAAAGCAAATGGTACGCATGAAATTAGAAAGAAAAATTAAAAAAGCGAACATTAGTTGGATACCAGATAAAATACTTCGATTAAACACTACATTGTAAGAAAAGTTATCTTGACCATGATGAATAATAAACTTTGTACTCTGTTGAGTAGTTACGATAGATTAAATGAAGAAAATTTATATTTTGGAATAAATTTCATTTTCGGTCTCCAAAGCCAATTTACTTTCTGTGTTAATTTGTTGGATAAACGATTAAGTTTACAAATTTCTCTCGTATCAACATTTTACCGGCAATAAGACATAAACATCCAAGCAATTAAGAAAAAATTACAAATTTTTACGAGAGAATGTTCTTATGCTGACTCGAAAAATTCGTTTTCGACTTTTTTTTATACTCAAGAGTAGAAATTTCCCGCAACTATTTTGGCCGCACTCTTAAAATGAATTGAAAGAAAACTGAATGTCTCCGACAAAAAGTTGCCATTAGAAACGTTTCTCGGATATAATTATCGGAAACGATTCCCTTAAAATCACCTTTAGTCTGTAATGCTAATTGGAAAACATGATGAGTACAATAAATTCACTTAATTAACTTTCTTAACTTAAACTGAATCGATTTAAAAATTCATTGATTTCTAATCCTTTAATTTTATTCTCTTCTTCTTTATGATTCCGAAGCCTTATTACTTGACAGACGTTGATGGTTTTTCCTCATAAATTGTATAAATGCCAAATTAAACCACATTTATTTAATCAAGTTGTTCAACTTTTTTTTCTTTTTTTAAAATAGTTTTACTTTGGAAAATGGTAGTGAAAGAGGGAGAGAGGGATTGCTTAAATGCTTCTTCTATTTTCGATTTAACATTATTGAACGACATTCAGTACTTATTACTATAGAGAAGAAAAAATATTTATTTATAATTTTAGAAAGTTGATCTAAGAAATTATTTTTCAATATTTAAAAATTAATTTTTCTTGTTTGTTGGAATAAATTTTATAAATTATTTAATATTTAAAGACTCGATTATTATGTACAATAACATTTGTTCATATTCATTGCTTTTTACCTAAGTTTGTTTGTCTCAATAATGGGAACGAGTATAATTTAGTAAGCAACAGCAAAAGAATTAGTCTGAAAGCCAAAGCAAACCACATGCGGTTTCGGATCACTGATGAAAACCACAAATTCTACAAATGACCGAAGTGTGTATATAATGCATATGTGTGTGGCATACGTAGTTAATCTAAGAGTGTGTTTAATATATACATCCTGTGAAGAAGAAAAAGAAGTAGAAGAAAAAGAGAAAGAAGAAGAAGCAATTACTGAAATGAATACATAAACAATTAAAGTTTCAGAATGAATGTTTTTCTGGTTTTAAAAATTGCAAACATGTACACATAACCTTTTAACTCCATTTTATTCTTTCTTTCGTTTTAATGCTTCTTTTTCTTCCTTTTTTTTACTTACACCTGATTAAAATAAATAAAATTTTCCTTTTAACTAAATACTCAAAGAGTATGTGATGTGCAAAAAAATAAAAAAATAAAAGAAAAGCATCGAATTTGATAGTACTAAGGAGAACACATACATAATGGGTTCTTATCAATATGCTTCTGTAAGATATAAATTTCTTATTTTCTTTACGAAGAATGAAACTAAAGATTGTGAAATCATAAAAAATTAAAGAGATTTTCCTTAAAGCTGCAAATTTGTCAAATTTTTCAAGTGTAAAGTCTGAATGAGGAGTAGCGAGGGCTAAAATACAAATCTTAAGCAATTATGATAAAAGTAAGGAAAAACGATTCAATTCTGTAATTTAAACTGAATCTTGTATCCATTTAACCCCATAGCCAAATTAGAAATTTATTTAGTTTTTCATTAATTAGCAACAAATTGAAAAAATTTTTAATTTAATTTTTTCTAATATATGATTAAGTAAATTGAAAGAGTAGTTTGTGTCTCACCTTATCTTGCTTAATTTGTAAGGATGCTCAACGAGATAGTGAGTTGGATGTGATATGTCGCATCGTTTATGAATTCATTTATATTTTTGATATCAGTCTGCTTCGAAGACTATATAATCCTTTTTGTCGAAAGGGTGTGAACTTAAATTTAAATTTAACTACCAAAGTTACGAACCAAACGCTTTAACAGAGACCTGTTAAGCGATTAACAGAATTTTATTAATGAAATTCTCGGAAGGATTTATATCAAATATAATCAGAATAGAACTATTTTGAAAGAATGTGATAAACAAAACATTAATTTTTGTTAATTATGTAAAATTTGATACAAAAATGTTTTTCTGTTAAGTCAAATATGATATTTAAAAAGCGAAATTTTAATTGTCCACTGCGCCCGAACCAAGTGCTGCAAAAAAGCAAAGTTGATATTGGGAGAATTTTGATCTATGCCCTTTCCAGCGCCGTATAGCATGTATTAAGTTTTGCCCGCTACATTTTTTATTGGATTTTGAAAATTTCTCTATATAGAATAAAATAAGAAGAATGTTTGAAAGACTACCGTGTCCAAACGAAGTACTGCGAAAAAATAAAATTTATAGGGCATAAATGTTTGATCCATGCCCTTTACAACCCTGTATACAATGTATTAAGTTTTGCACGGAAATTTTTTTTTATAGGAGTTTGAAAATTTCTCTATAGGTAGCAATATGAAGGCGATGTTCGGAAGAACACTGTGGCTAAACCAAGTGTAATTACCTGGTGTCTTGCCGGTGTAAGTACTTAGGATCTTGCC
The DNA here is from genome assembly GCA_000671755.1 of Glossina brevipalpis. Lineage (NCBI taxonomy): Eukaryota > Metazoa > Arthropoda > Insecta > Diptera > Glossinidae > Glossina > Glossina brevipalpis. The sequence continues at coordinate 2,919,280 of KK351020.1, read as the reverse complement.
GGTAAAATTACACATACAGTTGCAAAACTTTCCTATCTGTATGGGAAAATAATCAATATAGATGCAAAAATTCTCCATACAGATGTAAAAATTTCTCATCCGTATGGTAAAATTATCCATATAAACGCAAAAGCTTTTTGCCGGTACAAGTTCTTAAGATCTTGCCGGTGTAAGTACTTCGAGTCTTGCCGGTAAAATTATCTATACAGATGCAAAAATATCCTGTCTGCATGGGAAAATTATCCATACAGATGCAGAAATTTCTTGTCGGTGTAAGTACTTAGGGTCTTGGCACTGTAAGTACTTGGGGTCGTGCCGGTGTGAGTACTTGGCGTCTTGCCGGTGTAAGTACTTGGAGTATTACCTATGTAAGTACTTGGTGTCTTGTCGGTGTAAGTGCTTGGGGTCTTACCGGTGTAAGTACTTGCCGGTATAAGCACTTGGAGTCTTGCCGATAAAATTTTCCATACAGATACAAAAATTTTCCACCTGTATGGGAAAAATATCCATACAGATGTAAAAATTTCACATCTGTATTGGAAAATTCTCCATATAGGTGCAAAAATTTCCCATTTGTATGGGAAAATTACCCTTAACAGGATTCTGTTAATCGCCTAACAGGCCTCTGTTAAAAGTTTGGGTTGGTGACTTTAGTTAAATTTTAGTTTAACTTCATACGTTTAATAATTTCATATGCGCACTAGAGTTCCATCAAGATTACATGCCAAATTTTTATCATCTCAATTATTTCGCGGACAGACAATTGAATAATCTCAACAAACTATCTAGACTTTGTTGATCTCTCTTTGATATGTACTTCTGAATGTCAAAAGTTTCACCACAAATTTATTACTATCTCGTCCATCGTTGAATCCCTTCATTTATGTCAGAGTCTTTTACGAGCAGAACCAGATTTTTGATCATTGATATGCGTATTAAACCTTATTTATCCATTGTTTTTTTTGATTCCCATTGGGAGAGCGTTAAATATAATAAAATTTTTGCAAAACTTTTTATCGCATTTTAATCGAGCAGGTGACTCCATTTAAAAACAAAACCAAAAAATAAAAAGAAATCAATTTTCCACTCAAGGCGTTAAAAGACTCTAAGATATAATCTTGTCCAAACACTCCAACACGTGCAAATTTACATTAAAATAATTTTTCCCCTTTATTAACTTTTTGCAACAGTTACTCAAACATATTTTTACGTTCATATCCTTTCACGAGGAGTGTCAACATTTGCTCACTCAAATAGCTTTAATACGTTTTAAAGAGATATACTGCAGAATATGACTTTGATTACAGTTCCATTCATATGTGAATGTGAATATTCCCTACATAGTTTGCGCAATACATTAAGTGCCAAAAGTAAGCGGACAAAGTGCTTTACAAATTTATTCTCTGTTAAAATTTTTTCATTAAATAATCGAAAAGATTTAGAAATAAATATTAAATACATAATATATGTCTAGATACTTTTACTTAATATATTTATTAAGCTACTGCTTCTTTCACTGCTCGTGAACATTTTGAAATTATTTCGATAAATTAATTTTACAAAAATCGTTAATATGAACACCTGCCATATACATAATATTTGTTTACCAATAAGGTGTTAGGCCACCATTTGTAGAGCTCTCGTCGTACTATTTAGATCAAAATTAGTTAAGTGAGTTGTCACTATTGCCATGGTAGTTTTATGTTGTCTGGCTGCAGTCCTTTTTAATGTCCTTCGCCCTCTGCCAGTTGATTTTGAGTTTCGCTCACTATTCCGTTTTGCCGAAGATATTTCGACATGTTTTGTGTATGTTGTCATTATCGTGGATACTGTCGCTTGTAAAACGCTAAGCAGTTCAGCTATTTCTATCATAGACGCTCCAGCTAACTGAGCATCCCCTTTCGCGCTCTTTCGAAATCTCAGAGATCACATATATCAACGATCGCTTCTTTCAGCCGTTGCAGAATAAGCGTATAATACCACGAAATATAACGCCCAAGACTTGCCACATATAACGTGCATCGCATTAGTTACACGGAAGCAATGTTGCCAACATCTAAAAAGATGGTCTCCTATATTGCACAATGTTTATATTATTTATATATATAAATAACCTTATATATATATATATACAACCTCTATATGCTGCTGTTGGCAGAAAGTAATGAATGCGTATACGTTTTTTTTTTTTTTTTTTGGTAGATTGATATGACTGTTGTGAACAACCGACACAAAATTTATAGACACGTTCCCTGTTGGATTAGTATAATAGCAGCGTTTTTTTTTTAATGAACCTTATTGTCAGTAATCTTTAGAATGGAAAAATATGTTGAACATCATTAAATTTAATCAGAAAAATAAAATTTTTTTATTCTAATGCATTAAAAATGTTAAAAAAATGTTAAGGTTTTATGATGATAAGCATTAAATCAAGATAGTAAGTTTTTTAAGTGGTACAAATCATTCAATGAGGGTCGTGAGGTATATGAAGACGAATCTCTTTCAAGTAGACCAACAACTTTAACTATTGTTGCAAACATCAACAAAAACAAAGAAGAACTTGTTTTTGTCAATCGTCGATTGATTCAAGAAGACTTTCTAGGTATTATTGGTATATCGAAAGTATTAATATAAAAAATTTTTAAGGGATGATTTAGGCCTGTCTCGTGTGTTTTCTCGCCTCGTTCCAAAAATGTTGAATTTTTTTTTTTTTTGAAACACGACGTCGTTTTGTAATCGTCAAAAGAAATGCTTTCTCTGAGTGATTATGATCTAAAATGTGTAATTAGATTTATGTTTATTATGACCCGGAAATAGTTCCATAACCTAATAAATATCGTTCTGCAGTTGAACCAAAACTAAAAAAGAAAAATCATTGACAACAAGATCGCTACTATTATTAAACCAAGATGACGCGTGTCTTGAAATTTATAACGAATCTATAAAAAATATTATATTTATATTGATATCATAGCGCGGATATTTAAAAAAAATATAGTCTCATTACTATTTGTCTACAGTATATATAGTAGTATATAAGCAATGTATAGGTCAAGTATCCAATAGCGGAAGGAATTTACTAAAATTTTGGTTATTTAAATGTAAATATTAATGATTGAGTTTTGGGAAATTATTTTTACCAATTTTAATTAATTAATATAATTATTCATTTCGTTTGTGAGAATTAATCGTATAACATAATTAGTAAATTTTAATTTATCGAAAAAAATCTCGTAATACTCACTAGAGGATTTTATTTAGACGCTGCAGTAAAAATTTTGCTAGGAAGTGAATTGAAAATGGTATTGGATGGTATGGTATGGTATGGTTTCAAAAGAAAAGCATTTAAAATTTTAAGTGCCAATTTATAAGAAATTTTTAAATCCCTTTTTCTTTTTAGATAGAACTTAGAATAATTCCACTACTACTTAAAATGACAGGATTGCTGAATTAATGACTTAGAATTTCTTATTCATGTTCAATTGCTGTTTGTGTATTTGACAAGTTATTCAAAATATAGAAAATACCTGTTTGGAAAGTAGACTTTTTGGAGTATATGTAAAAAATTTTTTTCCATTTTAAATATATTTTTATATAAATTTTCGATCGTAGTTAGTGAGAGGTGTTTAATTCAATAACAAGTAAGAAAGTTATATTCGATTGTGCCGAATCTTTTATACCCAGCACCCTTATCTTAAAAAAGGGTGAAAAACTAAATTGTCATAGATGGGCGCGCCAACGAAGGAACTTCAAATGTTTCTGCCAAATTTGAAGACGATACCATCATTTTTGCGACCAGCAGAATGTTTACCACAGACATTACACAGGCAGACGGATAGACGGTCAGACGAACAAGCAGACATGCCTAAATCGATTCTAAATTTGATGCTGAGCAAGAATATATATACTTTGTGGGGTCTCCGAAGTTTCCTTTTGGTAGTTACAAACCAAATGACAAAATGAAATATACTCTTCACCTTCGGTGGTGGGTATAAAAAAGAAACTCAATTAAATTTTGGTTTTATTGTTATTAAGTCAATGAGAATGAGGTGAAATTTATATAAGGCTCTCTTGTTATAAATTTAATTAAATTTCGTAGTATATTTTTATATGCAAACAAATGTTGTATGCAGACTATTCCAAGTTACTACGCTACTACGTATGCAGCGTGTTAATGAAATCGCGATTACTACTCCTCTTTACGTTTACCTTGAGTTCTATATAGTAATGTATGCGTAAGAGCAATTTTTGCCAAAATAATGTAATTTTTATTACTTTTCCTCGTTCTCGTTCCTTTTTTTGCATAAACGCACACACACATACACACATGCACACGCTCTCTCACTTCCGCTCTGTCTCCTTCTCGTCTGTTCTGATTAATGAAAAATTCAGCATAATTGTAATGACTATGAAATGAAAATTACTTATACAAATGCACACACAAGCATAGTGAGAAAATTATATAGTTTTTTTAAGATTCTTTCATGCATAATCGTAAGTCTAACAAAAGACAAAAGTAAGACGAAAAAAAAAAACAGAAATTTAAATAATTCATGCATTGAAGGCTACTCATGATCAAGTTTACGAAGGTCTATAGTAATCTACACGGGTTAAGATATTTAAAGGTGCGATTTTTGTCAACTATTAGTCTAGAATTCTCTATTGCATTGTTATTTTATTATTATCTCGGACTCGACGCTCTCCACTTCACTGCCTCCTGAATTAATTATTATCGTCCTTACTATACATATTTGTTTATTACTTTTATTTTTTGCTTTGTTGTTGTTATCGATTGTTATCGATTGATATCGATCTATCAAAGAGAGTTGTCATTAAAAACCAAGTTTCTCATAAACTTTAGTTTTCATCGATCTTCGTTTTCAATAAATCAATACTTTCCTTGACTCTATTAGATGAAAGCGAAGAGTGGAGTTATTGAAAATTTTTAATTCTTTTTTATACCCGCTACTGAAGGTGAAAAGTATACTTCATTTTGTCATTTGGTTTGTAACTCCCGAAAGGAAACTTCGGAGATCCCACAAAGTATATATATTCTTAATCATCATCAAATTTAGAATCGATTTAAGCATGTTCATCTGTCCGTT
>KK351020.1:2798538-2903475 GCA_000671755.1 Glossina brevipalpis | reverse complement strand
AGAGGAGGAAGAACAAGAAAAAGATATAATTTCAATTCAGAACAAAATACTAAAATGAATGGTCTTTTCTGAAAATTGTTAAGAAAAACTACTAAGTGTAATATTATAATAATTCTTCTTCTTCGAAAAAGGAATGTATTCGTTTTATGTAATTAAAAAATAATGCACAATGAGACGGAGTTTTGAACCCGTCTGCGGAGAAAAGATTTTCCAAATTTTTTTTTCTCGAAATTTGAACCCATAAATTTGCAATCGGAGAAATATTTACTATATAGCAACCTGATAGACAGGTGTTCGAACTGACCGATTTATAGAATAAAGAAACTAGTACTTATTGATTAACCGATTGAACGGGCAATATATTTTGTTAATCTCTGTTCATGTGTTTTAAAAATAGATAAATTACGAGTACATCTTTACAGTTCGTAGCAACATCAAATGAGTACAAGATTCATTTGAATTGTAATGTATAAATAAGTTTATTCATCAAATTTATGCTATAATATGTTGAATCATAAAATGTTTGTTACTTGCAAAATGCTATAATTTTTTTTATATCATCATTCGCTTGCATAGTGAGCGTTGTGGCATTATACTGAAATAGTAATGCGCTTCAAACTATAAAATTCTGTGTTTTATTTCCATGACAATGTATGCAGATGTATGTACATGTTGTTTGAAAACCGATTTTGGATGATTTTAATCAACATGTTTAATGTTTAAGCTTTTTAATAGTTACACAATACAATTTAATGGTTACACAGTTTCGTTGTATTGGCCTTCCTTATACAAAGCTGGATTTGCATTAAGGAGTAACGTTTCAAGTTATCGTTACGTATAATGACATTAAGTGGTTGCATTGCAACATACAAATGTAAATAAATGAATTTTTCCAAAGAGTAAAAAAAAAACGTTTTATTATTACCATTTATTATTATTTCTAATAATAAAGCACTTGTTACCATTCCATGACTGAAATGAATGCCATAAAAAGAGGAAATAAATGTTCGTTCCTATGTTTCTATAATAAACACGGTACACAGACGTTAAAGAGAAGAATTAAACTTTACTAACTATATGTTTTTATTCAAAATTTAATAGAGTAGTACCGAGAGTAATGGAAGGAGTAATTTATTTTTCTTTTGATAGTTTCAAAAAAAAAAAAAAAAACCGAAAAGTTTGCTGAATATTTTGTTCTTTTTCGAAGTGAAAGTCTTCTAAATGTGCAGGAGTTATTGATCTCCAAAATTGATCTTTACATCTTATTATATTATGATCTTATTATATTATGATTAAAAAATTCTTTGAAATTAATATTTTACGGTACAAACTTAAGATTTAATATAAAAAATATTTATATTATTTTTTTCTAACCGACCTTATTAGAATAGACCGGAACAAGCTTCAAGACGTCTTTGTTGTTACGGATTAATTATTTCGGAAAAAGTTTATCTAGTAACAGAAGAAAAATTCTTGCGAATTTACAGATAAAAAATACTTTACTTACTATAGATCAAAGAAAAGTGTCTATGAAAATCTACTCTTAAATTTACTGTTAATAAATTAATTAATAAACGATTAGTAACAACAATATAAAGGGTTTTCCGTTAAAAACGATCGAAAACTAAATTTAAATAAAATTAATTATGTATCAGATATCATTATATATTTTTATTTATTAAAAAAATTATTTATTTTGATTATGTATGGAATATACGATATTGGCTAAATGATTGGCACTGCTTTGGCTGGCACTTAACCGAGAGATACAATTTTCGATGATTCGACCGCATAAATCGGGCTCGATATCATTATGGGCATTGGTTATGTTGACTTTTAAGGCGTTCATTGTCTCTGCGGCTTACTCGCAAAGATCTGTGATTTAATGTAGCTGCATTAGAAAAAGTCAAATGGGGCTAAATCACATGGTTTTGATGGCTAGTTCAAGTCGACGAAATGCGAGATAACCATACCGACGAACTTGTCGTGCAGACGATGTACTGTTGCGTGTGCGGTCTGGCACATAGTGTCGTCTAGTTGGTACCAAATGTCGTTTACATCCATATTTTCTAATTTAAGCCATCAAAAAATTGGCGAACATTGAAGAATTGATTATTTTGGGATATTTGGTATCTGCTCGTTCACTGTAGCAATGTTTTTTCTGCTGGCGTAGGGATGTTGTTTGATTGTTTACTCAATTAGTTGATTCCAATGTGATCACCAACCGATGAGTAGTCGTATCAACAAGACGATTGTTTATACCATAATAATTCCGTAGCGTATGGAATGTAGCTCCAACTGTACACTATTAGTAAAGTTTAATTATTTGCATGCGTTGCTCATAACACCGGAATTTTTCACGATGATTTGCTTAGCACTGATTATTCTAAACTCCGAATTTGACTACTGCAACTTCACCAATATGGCCGCTATAAATTGTCAAAGTTCGCGTGCCCCTATTGGAAAACCCTGTTCAATAATTAATAATATAATTAATTAATACTATAAAATTTTATCAGATGACTTCATAAGCTACATTATGCTATATAAGCTATATTAGCTAACAAATTAAACATTTAAACTGAATGTTTTTACGATTTTCACAAGATATAAATCGTTAATATATATAATTTAAATGATGAGTAAATTAAAAACTCCTTATCAGTCGGAGCAAATAAGGGGCATCCATCAACCGATCTAATTACGCAACAATCATCAATTTTTCCTTTAATTATCGCCTTAGTAGGTTAATTGAGACATATTTTTATATTTATTCCTTACAGGGTCACAGGGAATATTTTTGTGATATATTATATTAGTGTTATAAGTATTATGTGATGGTTTATAATATTTAAAAATTTATAGATTTTCAAACCATTTTCCAATTATTTACTACTTACATGGGTATATAAATCAACCCCGTTTTTAAATGTGTTCAAATGTTGAGAACATATGACCGCTGAGTGCATCTTTGCATTCTTAGAAGTGCATTCACAAATCGACAGACTGCCAGTCGTGATTAAGTTGATTATGAATCCTTTGCTACTCGAGAATATCTTATATTTCCGAGTTGGCTGTCGCAATCGAAATGATTAAATCAATATAGTATGCGTGTATTCTTTTTGCATTAAAAGTCGGCCTGACAGAAGAGTAAGATTGGTTTGTAGATCGAAGTACGCATAAAGGCGATGAAAGTCTTTGTTTGTATCGTAAACAACTCGAATCCGAATATTTTGTACGATAAGTTGCGAAGTTTTTAACCTTTCGTATCTTCTTATTTTCGATATCCGTATAATTTGAAAGTTCATTGAAACCTAAATTAGGACGCAATAATTTTTCATAAAAGATAAACTCGTAAGTAAGTCTTTGTGTAAGGAATTGGAAAAAGATACAGGAACACTTGAAACAAAAAAAAAAAAAAAAAAAAAAAACCAAGTATTCGGATAGAAATTAACTTTTTCTTATTTTATAGAAATTAAAATATTTAATATATAAAAAATGTAGTGTAAATTCGCGTACAAGAATTTTTAATTTTATCTCTTATAATTCCACATAATCAAAACCATTTGCACCTGTTATTTCGCCAACCTACCACTCGTAGTTGGATTAGGGGGCTCTAACCTAAGCACTAAAATTCGAAATTGTTGCAGCCATTTTTTGAATTGAATATTGAAGTTCTCTGAAGGATAAAAACATAGTGCATACATTTTTTTTGAGCAAAACCCAAGTATCTATTCTGCCCTATTGGGTGTTAGTAGCAATCTTAATTTAAATATTTCCAGCCGTTATTTTTACAAATTCGGGTCAATTTCTTTACTTTTCTTCTTCATTTATCATGTGCTGAATTCAATTTTTGATTCAATTTTTGATTTTCAATTTCGCAATAACTTTCGATTCGTTGACCTTTGAGCCCTCAGCCGCTCAGAGCCATAAGCGAAAACTTAAATGAAATGATTGCATCTATTATGCTAAATTGAGAACTTCGATAAATATTACATAACTTAGTCAAAAGAGTAAAAAGTTGAAAGGTAATGAAATACAGAGAATAGAGTGAAAAAGTTTTGGCAATTGCAGCCCTTCCAAGAATGTTAACTTTGTGAAGCTATCGTTCAACGTATTATTTTCGTCGAAACAGTATTACTCAAATGTGAGTGTTGAGTTCTCTTAACACTTTTTCCGCGGTGACTTTATATTATCTAACCACAATTTTTCTCTTTTGTCTATACCCTGTAGAAAATTGTTATGATAGTAAAAATTCCAATTATTTATTCAATTAATTGTTCTTCATTTCAATAAACATGTAAAGAATTATGATTAGATTTTAAGAAAAATTAAAAAAAAAAAGAAAAATAGAAAATTATAGTTCGCATGTGAAATCTTCAAGTAACTAATGTTAGAAACGTATATACATTCCTTGAACAGCTAACCATATAGTGCAGTATGTAGTGTACCTGTCTTTCTAAAAATTTTTCTTAAGCACTTCAAACGTATCTCAACGACTTTTATATAAAATTTACGCACATTGATATTGCTTCACATGCCAACATTTTTCTGTAAATCGCATTTTAGAATAAAAAGAAAAATAAGAAAGAAAATTATATTCGCTTCAAGAGGAATTTTGGAAACCAAACATTTCAAATAAACCAAAAAAAAAAAAAATAAAAAATATTGATAATAACGGTAATAAGAAAACTGATGTCATTGTAGTGTGTATATAAATATAAATTGAATAAAATAAAAATATAAGATTCAGAGGTTTAATGTTTGAAGGTTTAATATTTTACTGGTGTGAAGTTAGCCCCCACTTGTCTGGCCCCCTTTTTTCACACTTGGTACATGTCTTTTCTAAGGCAATTGATAATAAAGCAGGATGGAAAAATAAACAAAATATTTACGAAAACTAAACAAAAATAGAAAATATAAACAAATGAAAAACAAAATCATGCCTTGTTATAAAAAATAATTATTTAACAATATTCATCATGCACAGTGCGCTTGTAGTTTGACAAAAATTACGAAGAAATATTTTTAAGAAATAATACACCTCCAGTTTTTTGATATAACTTAAAGGGTTCGAAAAGGTATCAGAGAAACCTAAATTCATGATCCAAAGTAGGGGACATCATAGTGAAAAGTGTCAATATGTACCATTTCCCATATACATGAAACACTTAAATCGACATAACAAATCAAGGCCCTCGAGACCCCAAAGACCCCCAAGACCCCAAAGGCCCTCAAGACCCTCAAGACCTCTCAAGACCCTTAAGGCCCCCTATGCCCGCAGGACGCTCAAGACCCCCAAGACCCCAAAGACCCTCAAGACCCCAAACACCCTCAAGACCCCTCAAGACTCTCAAGGCCCCCAATGCCCGCAGGACCCTCAAGACGCTCAAAACCTCTCAAGACTTCCTGAGCGCACTGTGCATGATGAATATTGTTAAATAATTATTTTTTATATTTTTTAGAACATAAGGCATGATTTTGTCTTTCATTTATGTTTATATTTTCTATTATTGTTTAGTTTTCGTAAGTATTTTGTTTATTTTTCCATCCTGTTTTATTATCAATTATCTTAGCAAAGTCATTTTTAGCAAAGACACAAACACCAAAAATTTTTGGGGGGGGGCTAACTTCACACCAATAATATTTTTTAGATAACTTTAATCAATTTTTGGTTTCTTAAGATTCTTTTAGATTTTTATCGATACGATATCTGTTTAAGAGCCCGTTATTATACATTTCGCAATCTATATCTGTTTAATAAAGAAATCATAGTGAGTTTACGACTTCATCCAAACGGATGGATGGCTGGATAGATATATAAAATCATCTCGAAATCTCTTTTTGATTTTGATATTAAGTATAAATCAAAAGACACCATTTATGTATAAAACAGAATTAAGTTCAGAATTTTGTTTCATAACTTTTTTCAGGTTATGCTATGATATTTAGTATAGTTTCTGTCAATGTTGCAACATGTCAAATTCAACTTGATCTAAACAAGACGCAATACACATTTTAACAACCCTTACAAATAATATAACTTTAAACGAACTGTCGAATATGTTCTATGAAAAAATTTCAAGACACTTTTTAGATTTCATAATATTCTGCTCTGACAATAAGGGCTAAACATGCTACACATACTGAGGGTTGCAAGAATTGCAGTGTTAATGATAATCGGAACATATTGATAAGCGTAATCTGCTTGATTTAGTTCATGGAATAGGAAGTCTCCGGAGACATGGAAGATGAAGTTCGTCAAAGTAGACTTAATGCATGTATGTATTCCTTTCAATATTATATTTGATATTATATTCGATATACGGATATTATGTTCGATATTCCGATATTATATTCGATATTCTGATATTATATTCGATATTCAGCTATTATATTCGGTATTCCGATGTTACATTCGATATACCGATATTATATTCGATATACCGATATTATATTCGGTATTATATTCGATATTCCGATATAATATTCGATATTCTGATATTATATTCGATATTTCGATATTATATTCCATATTCCGATATTATTTTTGATATACCGATATTATATTCGATGTACCGATCTTATATTCGATATTATATTCGATATTCCGATATTATATTCGATGTTCCGATATTATATTCCATACTCCGATATTATATTCGATATTATATTCGATATTCTGATATTATGTTCGGTATACCTATATTATATTCGAAATTATATTCGATATTCCCATATTATATTCGATATTCCGATATTATATTCGATATTTTCATATTACATTCGATGTTCCGATATTATATTCGATATTTCAATATTATATCTCATATTCTGATATTATTTTTGACATACCGATATTATATTCGATATTCTGATATTATATTCAATATTCCGATATTATATTCGATGTACCGATCTTATATTCGATATTATATTCATTATTATTATATCATATTATATTCCGCACTCCGATATTATATTCGATATTCTGATATTATATTCGATGTACCGATATTATATTCGATATTGCGATATTATATTAGATGTTCTTATATTATATTCCGTACTCCGATATTATATTCGATTAAAAATTTAATATTTTTTTTAATATGATTCCAATTTGGTATTTCAGGATCCCTTATCTTATATATAACACATATGTTGCTACTTAAACAGTGAACTTATTTTGCTTTTGTCATCTTGTGAAGGATATATAAAAGGATATTTATGTAAATGTATTAAATGTATACGAAGAGATTTGCTTTCTAATAACACACTAACTTATAGCATTATAAGCTGAAGAATTCTATGCACTTGTGTGTACGGTGAAGTACGAAAAACAAAAAAAAAGTAAAGTTGGAAAAGAAACACAAAATCAATTTTATATTAAAACAATTATAAAAAAAAAAAGAAAAGAAACTAGAATTGTAACGATTTTTAAAGCGTTTAAAGTACTTTCAAGTATTTTACTGGCTTTAGTTTCCATTTTTGTTTGTTTCAAGTGCGTCTTAAGTGAAACTTTTTCGATAATTTTATGCAGTTGTGGCAATTTACACACAATCATTTACAGATTTAAGACTTCAAAAGCTTTGAGAAAAAAAAAACATTCTTTTAAAGCAATGAAAACGAGAGTTAAAATATGTAAATTAAGTACAAAATGGTCATTGAAGATTCCATTATACATTATATTTATATATATAATGTATTTATGTACTCTTTACATTTTATATTATATATCTACGATGAACGAAATGAGCACTAAGGTAATCATATAGTACATATGGTACATGATGTATCTGTTCGAATAGCAGCAGGGATTTAGTGATGTCTGCCCATCTGTCCGACTACTAAAACCATGATTGTAATAGTAAAAATTTTGCACAAAAGCAACAAAAATAGATCAGAAAATTTTTCTTTGTTAAATCGATTTATAAATCGATCCACAATTTCTAAAATGTTTTCAATACAATATTTACTTCCTAATCTTCGAATATATAACGTTGTCGCAAGAACCTATACCCGAAAAAAAGGATATTTTGTTTGGAATTTCGTATATTATTTTGCACTTGCTGTAATGTATTTATTCAAAATCAGAAGAATTAAATTAATTAGTTATATATTGTGAGATTCGTTTTTAACTGAAAATAATTTCTTTCCTACCTTTCTATATATTTAAACCACTTTTAAAGTAAATAAAGAAAAATAAAAAAAAGAAGAAAACAAATAAAATCAAAAACAAGTAAGAAAATTATATTCGGTTGTAATGAATTTTTTATACTCACTACCGTTATCTTAAAAAATAGGGGAAAAAATTAAATTTTAATAGGTGGGCGTGGCAGGTTTTTTTGTTATTTTTATGGAATACTGTTAAAAAGCCTCCAAAGCAAAACAGCTAGAAAACAAACTTCCTTTCAGCTTATAGTGTTGGCGTGGGCTTTGATCAAGGGGCCAACCCCTTTGCAATAGCAACGCATGTGAAAGAACTTCCAAAGTTTCTGCCAAATTTGAAGCCGATATCTTCATTTTTACGGCCAGGAGAATAATTACCGCAGATTTTATACAGACGGATGGACGGATAGACAGACAGACGGACATGCTTAAATTGATCCTAAATTTGATGCTAATCAAGAATATATATAGTACTTTGCAGGGTCTCCGAAATTTCCTTCTGGGAGTTACAAACCAAATGACAAAATGAAATGTACCCCTCCACTATTGGTGGTTGGTGGTGAGTATAAGGAAAAAAACAAGAAAATCAATAAATCCTTAAAATGATTATTTTTGTTATTGGTATTCAAATGAGTCCATTCCACTTATTGTGATAATTGTTTCCGTGCAATTTATTGGCAGGTGTTCACAATTAATTATGTTGCATATACGCATGAAGGTGTGAGTGCAAATAAAGATTTTTATTTTTTGTTTTTTATTTCTTATTTTTTTTTTTGCATTTCCTACCATTGGGATAGAAAAGAAAAACTTAATGACTTTACATTTATAATTGTCAACCGGTTCAAACTGAGCTGCTTGACGCAGGTCAGCGGGTGTTATTTAATTGCCTTATAATTAATGCAGGTGTGCTTCTCTATATGATAGAACTTAAGACAGGTAGCAAAAGGAATACGTGAACTTATGCATGAAAAGTTATAATTCACGCACGTAATAAATCCCAAAACTTTTATAAAAAAATTTAAAAAAAAGAAAAAATTGTCATGAAAAACGCTATGCTGGACAACTCCATACTTCTATGCATAAATATAAGTATTATATAAGCGTAGTCATTAAAAATGCAAATTCTGAACTCAGGTCAACTCAATTCAACTCAACTCAGTTCATCGATTGTGGTATTTGGTTTTATTATTAAATAATGCGTTACATGTCCTTTCTAATAGAATTAACGTCAGAAATAATTCTCATAAATTTGTCTCTATTTCGTATCAAATTTCATTAAGTTTTCCTAAGAACTTTTTATGATTTAAATGAATGAAATTCACTGACATGTCAGTTGCTATTATAATTAGAATAATATAACGAAACATATCATAGTTTCAAGTAATTAAGATATCATCCAGTAATTATTTTAATTTACTCAAGAATTTTGATTCATTAGATACAAAAAGTTTTATTGAATTTTTATTTTATATATAAACAAGTAAGAAAATTGTATTCGACTGAGCCAAATCTTTTATACCCTCCACCTTTATTTAAAAAAAAAGGGGAAAAACTAAGTTGTAATAGGTAGGCATGGCAGTGAAAGAACGTTCAATGTTTGTGCCAAATTTCAAGCCAATGTTTAGTTTCAAGAGAATGTTTACCACAGACATTAGATAGTTAAGCAGCCAGACAGATGGACAGACGTACCAACAGATACGTCTAGGTGGATTCCAAATTCCTTACTGTTCAAGAATATGTACACCTTATGAGCCTTCTGAAGAATTCTTCTTAATATTACAAACGTTTCCACAAAAAAAATTTAAGTTCAATATTCCTGTATATCGAATGGGCGTGGTGTATCCTTACTGTTTTTGAACAGAGGCTACGGGATAGCTAGTGCAAATATTTTTAAATATTTTTAAATCTGCCATGATTTATGATAAGCAAAAAAACCCCATTTTTTTGCTTCCAAAAGCAGGGGTATTCTTAGTCTCAGTCGTACAGTGGGCGCGTCCTTGGACCTATTTGGCCCATTTTCAATACCAACCTGCTTGTAAGAACCTCTAATATTTGTGCCAAATTTGAAGATGATACCTTCATTTTTGCGGCCAAGAGAATGTTTATCACATACGGACAGATAGACAGAAGGACAGAAGTACAGATGGACAGAAGGACAGACGGTCAGAACGACATAAGGACATGTTTAAATCGATCCTAAATTTGATGCTGATCAAAAATATATATAGTTTGTGGTGTCTCCGAAAATTCCTTTCAGTAGCTACAAACCAAACGACGAATTTAATATATCCCAAAAAGTGTATTCATGAATTCGATATATATTTAATATCATACTTTTTTTGTTTCTGTTTTTCATTTTTTTCACTTTCATCTCTATCATCTTACCCAAAAAAGTAAAACCATGCTACCATGTTAATATGTACCTGGATTGTCCACGTAAAAACAACTGTCATTTTCCTTAAAAATACGAGCATAATGGGAATTATTGTTAGTTTGTTGCAAGGGACGTTGATGATAACTACTCTCTAAACTACTTCCTCTTCTTGTATATACACTTTTACGTTTATGTTCAGCTTTTTTACGTGGTTATCTACCTCTATAACAAAATGTTGTACAGAATGATTACAGGACTGCAACAAAACCGATCCAGAAAGAATTATTGTATATGGAAAGAGGAAACGAATGCAAAGAACATTTTCAGTAGGATGACAATTCGATGTACAAACAAATGCAAAAAGATAATAAATTAAAAAACAACAACAACAAGCAGTTGTTTAATCTTCAAGTATTTCAAACTAAAAAAAGAAAACATTAATTGTTGTATATGAACAAATATTCGAAATCAAACTGAATAACATCATTGCTTATGATAATTTGATTATTATTAGGAAGAAATGAATATTTCTCTAAGAAAACAAATGTTCTTAATTTTTTTTTGTTTATAAAAATGAACTCTTAACCCATAAGATGGTTTGATTTTTGATTCGAAAAGAATTAGAAAAAGAAGATTCTTTCAAAATTTATAAAATGAAATTGTTCTTCTTTTCGGAAAACTATGAAATATTTATATATATATATATATACATATATATATATTGTTAAAAAACTGCCGTTTTATATCCACCACCGAACGTGAAGGGTATGTTTAATTTTGGTTTGAAACTACCAAAAGGAAACTTCGGAGATTCCACAAAGTATATATATTATTGATCAGCATCAAATTTAGGATCGATTTAAGCATGTCCGTCTGTTTATGGTAAACATTCCTAATCGCAAAAATGAAGACATCGACTTCAAGCTTGGAAGAAATATTGGAAGTTTTTGCATGCAAGTTGGTGTTGAAAATGCGTTAAATCATTAAAATTTTTTACAAATATCGCTCTAGCTATTCTGTAGTCTGTGTGCAAAAACGGTAAGGATTGACTACGCCCATTCGATATAATGGAATATTGAAATTAAATTTTTTGGTGGAAACGTTAAGAAGAATTTTTCAGAAGCCGTAAAATGTATATATCCTTGATCAGTATGAAATTCGGAATACACCCTGTCTGTCTGCCTGCTTAACTATCTAATGTCTGTGGCAAACATTCTTGGTTGCAAACATAAAGATATCGGTTTAAAACTTGGCAGAAACATGGGAAGTTCTTTCCATGCCACGCCCACTTATGACTTTTTTAAGTTAAAAGTGGTGGGTATAGAAGATTGGCCACAGCCGAATATAACTTTCTTACTTGTTTGTACTTTCCTTCAGACAAAGTTCCGTGTATCCGCGTATAGGTAAGTCGTGGATGCCGTAGATTTTATTTACAATTTAAATGGTTTTTATAATTATTTGAAGGAACTTATTTATTATTATTTATGAATCAACTCTCTATTTGCGACTAATTTATCTTAAGTAAAACTCCCGGTACATAAACATAATGAAGATCAGAAACGTTTTATCCGATCCTGGTAAGTTTGTTAATCCCTCGCTGTTGGATTGCTCAGTGGGTAGTTTCGTTAATCTCCTTACCAGATAGATTTCGCGAGAATTCTCGTCAATGCTTGTGTTTTCATCGACAGCTGCAAATACAATTTTTTATGACTACAACAGGTAAAGTGTATAAGAAGAAATTTTCTCTCGCATAGATTTCAGCAAGTTTAAAGCGCAGACATATTTTACCAGTTTGTGATTTTCGTAACAATATATTTGATTAAAGGAATCTGAGTTGATTAGATCCGTTTGTCCGTCCTATCCGGTGTAGATCTCTCTTTTTGTCCATGAATCTGTTCGTTGTGTCCATGCGTCCATTCATCAATTCGTTCGCTTGGTGATCGCCTATTCGTCCACTCGTTCGTGCATTTGCCTATACGTTTGTCCTTTTGTATAATCTTAGAAAATTTACGTTTGAAAAAATTGAAGCGAAAGGCTTCTGCTTTACACATTTACGTCATTTTTAGTGCTAATTCAAAAATCAAATATAAATATTTATGTGATCCTTTAATAAAAGGCAAAATAGTTTAACTAACGATCTATAAAAGGCATTGCATTAAATTTGAACAAAAATATTTTCTACGATTATCTAGAAGAAAAAAAAAATCAAATGTGATCAACAAATTTTAACTTATTAAAATTAACAAAGGCCAACCAGCTTTAAGACGAATATAATTTTTTTAATTTCAACTCAATTTTCATATTTTAAAGATAAGTACGCCACAACGGAAATTTAAATATAAGTATACAAAACTGATGTATCTTGGACTTTCGGAGGCAAACATTTTAATCTATTTTCATTCTTTCCTTTCTTCTAAACTGGGGCAATTAAGCGATTAATCAATAAAAAAAAAATGTTTTGACTACTGAGTTGATCTATTGTTACAATTAGCTCTTATTTACGCTTTCTTTACTAGTTTGTAAGATTCGTAAAATTCGATACAGTCGGAATCCGACGGGCGATCAGATATATGCAGAATTCATTCAAAAATTTTTGGTGCTAAAAATTCCTCTGCATATCGGTGGTGGTGGTGTTGGTGATGGATAAAAGCGAATATTGAATAATGATAGAATGTATTCAAAATAAAGGATAGTTGGGTATTTATGCATATAGAGCTCAATTTGGAAATATTAGCGCTGCTGGTTTTATTAATTACTTGCATTTCTTGTGTAGATTGTGTGGACCGTGTGTTAACACTTACACTCATAAATCATATCGTTATTCTAATGCCATGTTTACGCTTACGTTTGAGTGTAATACTCGTTCTTCGTCACATTAACAACAGATAGATACGTATATGAGATGTTAGGCTTCTTCCTTTTTTGGTGAATTTGTTGAATATATGGTGAAAAGCTTTATGAGTTTAAATAGTTTGAGTGTAAATTAAATAAAACGAAGCTTTTATGAATGAAAGAATTGAGTTTAACTTATGAAAGGGTATTAAAGTGGAAAAGATGTACACGTACATACGCACAAGGCCAAAAGTATTCCTTATTGTGAAAAAAATTTGTGAAAGCATCCCTTAAGGGACTGCAGTGAACACTATGGAAACCTATCATTTAGTGGAAATTATTCGAAAAACGTTTTTTTTTTTAAGGAAATAAAAAATGTTGCCTTTTGAAGTAAATAAACTTCGTTTTCACTCAATTTTTAATTTATAATCGATATCAATCATATCAATACATTGACCCCTTTGCTATTAAATTCAAACAAACTTTAATGTAAAAAAAGTTGTAGTTTTCAATTTTGAAATTTAAAATTTACCATATCTTGGTTATCTCTGTATGTGTTTGCTCAAGTTTTGTATGTAATAGATTTGTGGTTTTTGGTGTACATGAGTGAAACGTATTCTTTTCTCTGCTTATCTATCAGCCGTAACTGAAGGTATATTAATTTAGTCATTTTGTTTTAGCTCTTTAGCCCACATAAAATTAAGAGTAGAGAGATAAAAGAAAAAACTTAATTATTACTTAAGGCTGCTGCCAAATTTCTTTCTTCTTTTATATGAAAAAAAAAAACATAACTAGACATAATTGGAAATAAAGCGTCAATAATGTAATTTTTCAAACAGGCGATTATAGAGTAATAAAAATTTGACGTTTGCAGCAATCAATCCTTAATGCCATTTGCCATCTGTCATTATGTCTCTAGTGTCTCTTAACGCAATTATTTGCTTAGTCACGCTGATAGAATTCAATTGAACGAATCGTTTTGGTTATAATGTTGGTGCAAGATCTCTTGTATTGCAAATCTATTGTTTAGCGTTTCCGATCAATAATTGATTGCTGGTTCTTAACTTTAGATTTTAAACGACTGCAGCAAGTAGCACAATAATATCGATAACGGAATACTGATGAAATTTTGAGATCTTTTAGAGGCTGCCTTTGTTATTAACTAATTTTGATCATAATTAAAATAGATGTTACTTTGTCAAAATAATTAAAATATTTATGAAACGATTCTCTCCATTAGATCGTGATTTTGTAACCGTGAAAAATAAATAATTTCGTATATATTTCATATTTCATTTCTCTATTTCCTATGCATTATATTCAATTTCAATTTGAAAAAAATTATTAAAAATTTTTTTTAAATTTAATTAAAATTAAATTTAATTAAAGTAATTAATTAAAATTAAAAACAAAAAATTTTTTTAAATTTAATTTTTAAAAATTTTTTTTTAAATTTAATTTATAAAAATTTTGTTTTAAATTTAATTTTTAACGATTAAATTTAAAATCTGCAGAAATAGTGATACACAGGCACACACACACAATGAGTGCTCTCCGCGCGCCATAAGATTAGCAGAGCGTTTCGTCTGGGTGAGGATATGGCAATAGCGATGGGAAAGAGCGGCAAAAGGTTGATGGATGTTTGATCTTTTCCGAAGCATATCGCGATGGATCGAACGAAGGCACGCCGCAGTAAATTTTTACCTCACGCAGTTCTTAATCGACCACGGTTGCTTCCGGAACTACTTGCACAAATTCGGGCATGATAGTTCGTCTACTTGTCCGAAATTTGTAGATAGAAAAGAATTATACTCTACTGCTGCAGATTTCAGAACGACCTCAGTGACTCTCACTCATATGACATATTGTATAATGCTATTGGTAGTGCCATGGTCTGGAACGCCCTGGACGCTTACCTGAGACGACAAGAGAAACAATAGGTTGGGAGAAGGGTTAGTGGAAATCAATAACGGAATCCATTAAGGTCACGTCAAACGAAGCGCACTAACTGCAATCAGCCTCCGCGACGTAGTATCTAACGATGGTCCCGCGTAGGAGTGTAAAGTGTATGTGGGGGGCAGGTTTTAATTCAGCGAATCATGCACGCTACAGGCAGGGGCTAGTAATATCTATGAAAATTCCCACCTCCAGCGCACGGATGGCAATCATCATCATTATCAAAATTTCTACAAATTTTCAAAAAAAAACTTTTTTAAATTTTTTAAAAAAATTTAAATAGTATATATATAAATATATTATATATAAATATATTATATATAAATATAAAATTAAATAAATAAAAATATATTATATATAAATATAATATTTATTTATTATTATTATATTATTATTATACTGTAGACTAATGAATTTAATTCTTAGACTAGAGAGATGCGAAGCACTAGCAGCATAAGCTATCGACTCGTTGGTGTTTTTTTTTCATTTATTGGCTATGAAAAAGTTCTACCGCAATGAGATTTGAACCCATGTGTACTGACTTGCTAGAGAATAATAAAATTAAAAAAAAAACATCTGTTAATCAAATTTGAATATCAAATTATCGTCGCTAAAAATTTACCATCCATATCCGATATCGATATAAATTTTGATATATTGGTTCACATTTTCAATGCAAAAGTGGGCAGAACTGCTTTATTGATAAACCAAGGTTAGTACCCAGAATTTGCCATAACTCCTCCTGCTTACTTGATATACACGGGGCTGCTCTTATTTCTTATTTTTGTTTGCTTACGCGAAAGACCTCTTAAATAATGTAAGTGATATTTGACTATCAGTATAACATAGGGAAAAATGTGAAATTAATTTGTTCTACGTCTTAGAAATGAAGATAAAAGGATCTTAGAAATGAAGGAAAGGATCTTGTAACTAATAGTCGTCATTTAAATATAAGAGGCAGTGTAGAGATTGTTGGAATATAAATTGGAATCAATTAATAAATCTTAAAAGTCAATTTTCAGACCTCTTGATTATATTATATTCATTTTTGCTCCCAAAACAACTCTTTTTTTCTGAAAAAAAAAAAAAACAAAAACAATATCGTGTCCATGTACTTGAAGAGATAAGGTGTAAGCATGAGGATGATGGTTGGAAATACATAAAACAAATGGATTTAAGCTTGCGATCGAGAAAGTATCATAATTAAAAATTTAACGAGGGTCGGACTTGAGATGAATTGAAGATGCATAGAAGATGCACTAAATTTTCTTTCCTAGTTTAAGTTTTTTTTTTTTTTTAAACCAGTATTATATACTTTATGTGGGCTTATTGCGCTGATCGTCTCAGGTGTTGCGATTTTGGAAGTTCTAAGATAAAAGAAAATTCAACTCAAAATGTCTTATGTAAAAACAATACATATATATATATATATATTTTATTTAAAGCTATGGCACAAATAATGTTTCCTTCTTTTTCGTTAATGGATATAAATAATTTATTATTAAATTTTAAATTATTGGTATACAAAATTCGTTGCTTACTGAATAAAAAATGTTATAGTTAGTTTTGCGTTTGAAATACAATTCACTCAAAAATTTGTACGCAGAACTTCTTAAGTTTTCAATGTGTTAGTGTGATGCATAAAATTCACCTCATCTGAAAGATACATTTAAACGTATGCCTAAGTAGGGGAATTTCATTATTGTCCCTGAAACTGAAACACCATTCAGTCACATTTTTGACCGCCTTTTGCTAACATTACTGTACGTACTGTACAGAAAACTTATTAAACGAGTGCAAAAGTGCTATAAACTATTTGTGATTTATTATCTAAAAATTCAAAAAGAAATAAATAAATAAATAAAAAAGTAGAAAATAAAATACGAAAAATTTATGAAAATAACTGAAAATTTTAATACAGAATTTTTTTTATTTTTTATTTTTTTTTTTATGTATAACTTAAATCTTAAAAGTGGGTATAGGTAATAATGATGAATTTCATTTATTTTTATACATATATTTAAAAAAAAATTTTTTTATAGTAAAACAATGTTTATTGTAAATACTGTCACACGTTTACACAAGAAAAAAAGATAAAAACAACACAATAACGGATATCATTTAATCATTTAGAAAAGAATATATATACATATATATATATTAATATATATTTTTTTTTTGGTTGAATTTTTATTAGTAGAGTAACATTTGTTATAAATGCCATCAACCGTTTATACAAGCAAAATACAATAATAATAATAACAACAACAATTACTATGCAGCATCACTGGATTGAGAGCATGAGGATTATGTAAACAAAAATATATTTAGAATACCAAAGACACTTCTTTTACGGACTTTATGAAAAAGTGGAAAATTTGCGTTTGATTGTTTTTTATAAACTTTAATATCGCGTTTGTTTTTGTGTATTTGAGAGCGTGCAGTTAAGCTGAAACTGCTTGCAAGCTTGACTATAAAGGCAGGTTGGTTGTTTTGCTTTTTTTTGTTTTTTTTTTTGTTGAAGTATTTCTTCTTAATTTATTTCATTGTTTTTTCGTTTTTCTATTTTACTGTTTCTTTTTTGTTTTTGTTTTTTTTTTCTTTGTATTTTCTATTTTGTATTTTTGTTTTTCCTCCCTTCTTTATAGTGAAATAAGAATTGTATGCAATTATAAGGATTGACAAAATGAATTAATAATTTCCTAAATGATTTAATTTTTCGTAATTTTCATCAAAGCGCTTGACATTTTACATGGATTGAATAAATTGATTAATTTTCACATGAAAATGGCATACGTGGTAAGTTCGTTAATGTTTTGTAAAAAGCATATTGTATATCATACGTTTTGAAAATATTATTTTTATTCTACAAAAATATTTATAAGACATTATATACTAGATCGGAAAAGTCGCACAATTATTAAGATCCCATAATTATCCCATAATCTGAATTTCAATTATTAGAATATGAATGAATGACATTTCTAAATTTAAAAGATATACGATTAAGTATTTTTACATTTTAATGAACCGTCATGGATTCTCTATTTTTATTCTGTTAAACATCCTTAAAAAACTTAAGTATTAATCATAAATTTTATATAAATCAGACATTTCTTAGAAATATTTTTAATATCGCTCTTAAGTTCTAAAGTGTTATAGATTTAGAAATTTAGAATTTTTTTGTTTTGTTATTATTGGAATTATATTAGAAGTACAGGGTATCAAGACTCAGATCTCTATATAAAGTTTTGTTATTTGAATAATTCCACAAGAATGTATCTACAAATCGAAAATTTAAACAAGAAATATAGAGTGGAGTCTGTCACGGAAATCAATGATGATTAAAATTCACATTGAGTCCTACGAGGGAAGTCAAGAATCTTAAAAAAAATTTTATAATATAACATAGCATACGATAAGACCTATACAAGGACTTGCTGTAAACTCTAAGCTTTGTATTTATTTTTTAATTTTCAATAAAAATTATAAGAGAAGATTAACACGGAAAAAAAAGATAATCAGAGCATCGGACAATCGAACGGAATATATGAACCAAGAGTACATATAATTATATAGGATCTTGGGACTTTTTTTTTTGAAAGAGTTATAAAGAGAATACGAAATTGGTATACCACCATTTCCCAATGGTGAGTGTAAGATGTGAGTACATGATGAGCTTTGGAAAGCCATTTGCTTTTTTCCGCTTATTTACTGTAAATATTTGTTAATTTAAAGCTTAT
Source organism: Glossina brevipalpis (assembly GCA_000671755.1). Classification (NCBI taxonomy): domain Eukaryota; kingdom Metazoa; phylum Arthropoda; class Insecta; order Diptera; family Glossinidae; genus Glossina; species Glossina brevipalpis. Next base: position 2,884,398 of record KK351020.1, on the reverse strand, counting down.
TAAGAACTTCATTTTTAATTTCCAATGAAATTTTACATTTTAATAAAAATTTATGTCTAACGATATGAGTTTTTGATGACATATGGCCCAGCACAACAGTTAATTTAATTCATAATTTTTAGATTAAAAGTTTAAGTCACGTACAAGATGTATGCCTTTACAATTTTAAAATGATATAAATACAAATTAGGCTAGCATTTTTTGGAAAATCTTAGCTTTCTTCAATTTCTATAATAGCCCATCATCGAAGGGGAGGGGTAGGTTCATTTTGCCATTGTGTTTGTAATGCCTAGAAGGCAACTTCGGAGACCCTACAAATGATACATATTCTTGATTAGCATCAAATTTAGAATCGATTTAAGCATGTCAGTCTGTCCGTCTGTCCATCTGTCCGTAGTTTCGTCTTTGGAATGTTTGTGATTAACATTCTCTTGGCCGCAAAAATGATGATATTCACTTCAAATTTGATAGAAACCGCGAAAGTTCTAGCACGCAGGTTGGTATTGTAAATGGGTCATATTGATCTCAAGCCGCGCCTACGCTATGACATAAGCTCTAAGCACGTCGGTTTTTTGATATTTTTGCGCAGTGATCTTAGATTATAAAATAAAACATTACCACGGTTTTCCATAAAAATAAAAAAAATCTGCCACGCCCACCTATTAAAATTTAGTTCTCCCTTTTTTTAAAGATAAAGGTAGTGGGTATAAAAAATTCGTACTTGTTTTCATTTTCATTTAGATTTTTATTTTTGACACAAAATATTTCTCTATTTTTAGTACTTATCATGGAAAGGAAAACCACCGTAAAAAATGATCGACTTATTATGCATAGCATATAAGTAATCAAGCACATCCTTCGCAGTTGCATTTCATTAGGTATGTGCTATTTATAACAAATTCATCAAGATTCGAACCCGTGCCCCCTCAGTCGGCTAAGACCAGACGTCATACGCGTTTAGAGCACACGGCAATTCCTTTTTGAGTTCTAAAAGCAAAAGAAGAACAAGAACAAGAAAAAGATATGATTTCAATTTGGAAAGAAATACTAAAGCTAATGGTTTCTTCTGAAGAGTGTTAAGAAAAACTTCTAATTATGATATTAAAATAATTATTCTTTTTCAAAAAAGAAATGTATTCGCTTTATATAATTAAAAAATAATGCACAATGTAACGGAGTTTTGAACCCGTTCTCTTGATAAAGTTAACATTTTTTTTAACTTTCGTAAATTCTTCATAATTTCATAATTTTATTATTTCATTCCAACAGAGTGGTTGTATGTGAATGTATTCTGTAGAACTCTAGAACTAGCGATTATGTAACAAACTATGTAGATTTCACTAGAATTGCAGAGCCAGCATGAGATCTATCATCAGGGTGATTGGCAGTAATTAGGTTATAACCATTGATTTTGAAATGGGACCGATTTGTGAAATGAGTCTCTGATATAAGAAGGATGTCGATAAAATCTAAATGAAAAAAAAACTTCGATATCGCGGATGTGATCAGAACGTCCATTGGCATTCCATATAACGATTGGTAGACTTATTTGCACAATTTAGAGATTAAAAGTGACATCATATTGATAAGAGTGTTTGTCAACTCAACCTGCTTATGGATTAAGTCTTCAATTTTTGAAAAAGGTTTAGTATTTTTCAAAATATCCGCGTGTTTTTGATTGCTAAGGTTATTGTTACTACAATCAGTCCTAGAACGGAAACTTATTATCCCTGACCATCAATTTGGTTTCAGGAAAAAATATGGTATCGTTTCATATATTAGAGAAGCCATTGAAAGTAAAAGTTATTGAGGTAGTGTATTCCTAGATGTGAAAAGGCCTTCGATAAAGTCTGGCATGATGGTCTACTTTTTAAACTAAAAAATAGACATTTTTATGTCAAAGTTGAAGATGAAAGATTCAATACGTACAATACATAAAATTGAAGCTGGTGTTCCCCAAGGAAGTGTTTTAAGTCTAGTACTCTACACAATTTTCGCTTCATATTTCCCGATCGCTGACAATATTTAAATGCAACGTATGCTGATGATACAGCAAACTTGGATTATCAAGATTAACACTGGCAAATCTGCGCATATTAGATTCCCGCTAAACAAGAGTTACTGTCCCTCACTATTTCTGAATGACAATAATATCCCAATCAATAATTGCGTAAAATATCTTGACCTGCATATTGACCAAAGGTTAACATGGATAAATCACGTAAAAGCTAAACTGCAGGATAGTGATTTAAAAACAGAAAGGCTCTATTGATTAATTCGTCCAGAATCCCAAATTAATCTAAGAAATAAATGTATGTTATACAAAATTATTCTCCGACCTATTTGGATCTATGGCGTACAATTATGGGGAACAGCAAGTAATTTAAATATTGAAATACTCCAAAAATATTAATCTGAGACATTTCGTCTTATTTCTAATACTCCAAGATTCGTCCGTAACAAAACGAGTCATGATGACCTGGATTCTATTCTTAGCGTATGATGCATTACAATCGGCATGGTTAGGTTTTTTTCATTACCTAAGTTCATTGGAAACCGATTCTAAATTCGCGACGAAGCTATCGAGAGGTTTAACTTAAGAATGATTTTGAAACCGATTCGTTCTTTATTAGCGAATAACTTTTGCTAACTTTACTGCTATTGCTAAGCTCTTGAGATGAAGGTTCGGTCTTTTCTTACTTTTCTTAACGTTTTACTTGAGGTCTTGGATACGAACAAACCAAAAGAAAAAATAGCCCCGATAAGTAATATAAATTTATCTTAAAATCATAAACTTCCTAATTAGTACAGAAGAAAAAATAAATAGACATTTTCTAGTTAAAATTAATGACTGATCAAACTTTGAATATAATTATGTTCAAACTTTTCAAATTCATAGTCAATAAGCGTTTTTCTAATTGGATAACACGATTATGTGCGCAATATTGCATTTAGTGAATGTTTCTGCAAAAAAAATTATTTCAAGAATGGATGAGATAAGAATTACTATTTTGACATAACACACAACATTCAGTTATTGTCTTCTCATTATGTTTCTCGAAATGCTCTTAACATACTCTGGCTTTTTGTCTTTGTTTCCTTTTTCCTTTTCCTTTTCTTTTTCTTATTCTTTTTTCTGTAGGTATTTTTAATTGTTTTCTAAAAATATTTTTGGAAAAAGTATCCACAGAAATAAGCCTTTTTGTAAAAGAATAGCCACCAACATTAACTTGGAATAATTTTATATGTACAGTTTCAAAGTATCAGCTGAGACCCATATGCTTCTATAGATGATTTCTAAATTCTCATTTGCATAATTTATTAAAGTCATAACTGAAATTGCAAACATATTATGACGCTTGTTATTGCAGTTAAAATAGCCAAATGACATTATTTTATATGAGAGTTCTTGCTTGATTTTCTGCTTACAGTTGGTTGTCATATCTAAAATTCAATTATACAAAATATAAAAAGAAATAAAAATATTTCATTTTTATAACGTTATTGCACGCACTAGTTTGAAATGAACAAAATTGCCAGTTATTTAGCTTGTTTTTGTTATTTGAGTATTTGAATATATAGCATCCAGGGAGAGAGAGAGAGAGAGAGAGAAAGAGAGAGAGAGAGAGAGAGAGAGAGAGAGAGAGAGAGAGTGAGAGTGAGCAGAAATTTTTGCAATATTAAACTAATTTAATTATATAGGTCCGCTTCTAATGAAAGCTATTGTCATTTTTAATGTCATACCACAAACGAAATAGTTTTTTCGCTTGGCAACACTTTGCAGTACATATCCGAGTATCTATAAATTATCTGAAAGTTGTATGATATTTATTGCGATATGATAGCTGTAGTGTTGATAAGTACGATTCGATCCCTAGAATTTTTTATTATACTACCATTTTCTGTTTCAGTAATGTGTATGTGTGTGAAAAAATTTTATCTCGCCCAAAAATCATTAAAGAAGCCACTTAAATAAATAAATACTGACTTTCAAATAAATCTACATTAGTGTTCTCCCCATATTAGATCAAAACTTTTACATGTACTGAGTATGAGAAATTCAATATTGCTTTTCTAAGAGTGAAATATTTAAATACGCCGACTTTGGAGAGACACCCTTTATATGAATTGATTATTTTGTCAATAGCTATGCGAATTAAGTGAAGACGACTTTAACGGATATTTTTGGTTATTAAACAAAACATGTTTTAAGTGGATACAGTCTACTTTCAGATTAAATAAATTAATTATGAATGAATACTATAAACAGAAGATATGAAATTCGGACGAATGATCAGATTTACGAACGTATGCTGCGTGATATATGAAGTTTCGAACTGATATGTATTATTTATTAAACTTAATGATAGAAGTTATTGTTTTTCCTATTCATTTCTGACAGTGAATATAAAATTATAATTAAAATTACGATACATTTTAATAATATTATAGAATACTGTAACAATATATTCATATATATCGTATATACTCTATTTCTTAGTAGTAAAAATAATTAAATTTATTTCGACGAGACTTTCAGCCATAGGTGGAATAAAACAAACTTTCTTCTAAAGTGTATAGAACTTTCTAATGCTTTTTTCTGATTACTAGTTTTATTATTACAGGGATATGGGGATACCATAGACTAATATGGGTATCACGTTTGTAAAATCTTAGGAATATGCACCAGATCTCTTAAGCATTAATTATTTCTGAGCCCTTTTAGCTGCATTAGTCTTCACGCCTGCGGTTAGCGTAGAAAGTCACGGCCAAGGGCTTCCAAAAAAAAAAAAAAAATAAATAAATAAATAAATAAATAAACAAATAAAAAATAAAAAAAGCGAAAAACTAGAAAATGTATATTTTAAAATTTTAAATTCTTCGATTACTCATCGGAATAAATATACGGTATAAAAGTCTCAAAAGATTTACTCACACATTCTATAACTGAAAAACTGTTAATATAATTTTATATATTTACTTAATAAAAATGATCTTAAAGTTTGATCTTAAAGAGCAAAGATGGCATTCTTTAGTTCTAGTTTTATTTAAAACACAAAAAAAAAAACATATTTACAATTTTATGATATGTATTACAATTGTGTTCAGTTTCTTTATAAGACCACAACATCCTTCTGCTAACGATATGAAATCTAGTTTATTTTTGCTGCACTTGGTGGCAGTATCAGCGGCAGTGTGTTATTCTCATTAAGCCACCAACTAAAGTCATATACCCTTCACTGACAATCTAAATGCAAATGAAAGATTATATGACACAAGCAAACATATATTAGATATCATAAAATTTACTTAAATAATTCTTGCAAATATTCTGTGCGTGACAGTGAGAAATGTGCAGAGACCGGAAACTGTACGCTTTTTAATGTAAAATTGATTTTCGTTATATAAAAATGCAAATTATTTTTTTTTTCTTAACTAATATAAATCGGTTTACATTTAAGTCTGTCATGATAAAATACTTAGTTAACAAGAAGCTGTTAGAAACCTCTACGATGGACTAAAAAGTATATTTATAAACAAAAAAAAAAAAAACGTATATACAGTTTCACACCTTTTCACCGAACATTTAACTTTTCAAAATAAAAAAACAAAAAAAGAAAAATTCGCTACAATCGTAATATGTAGGAGCACTTAGCAGAGAAACTTTTTCTGTTTGCTTTTTTAATCCAAAACATTTTTATGTAAAGTGTTGCTACTTGGAAGCCTAGGAAAACTTGACAACACTTTAGAAACTAAGAATACAGCTGCAAGAGATTTCCACGATGATATCCTTTGCAAAAAGATAATATTGCAAATGTTTATAATGGGCTTGAGTCGGATTACAAATATCATACAAGCTCTAAAGCTTCATCGCACTGCACCGTACTATACGTAAAAGTAATGATTTTATGAAATATTAAACTGACTGAAATAAATTTTTAATATATACTTTACTTCACATTTCCGTTTATTTGCATTTTATCCGGGCACGATACTTATAAGTTATATTGTGAAACATATGATGAAGCTCACCTATGTAAATGGCAAGGAAAAATAGCAGGTGCAATATTAAAATAATAGTAATAATGGAAGAATAGATATTTTATAATAACAACACTGTTCTTAATAGCATTCTTTAAAGCCTGTGTGGAAAAGTAGTCTAAGATGTGAAATTACTGCGATATTCTATTAATATGAAGATTACTATTTGTAGATTTCTTAAAATGAATGGAGCGAGAGATACAGATAAAAAGAAATAGAGAGGGAGAGACAGAGACAAAGAGATAGAGAGAGAAAAAAAAGAAAGAAATAAAGAGAAATAAAGAGAGGAATAAAAAGAGAGGGAGAGGGAGAGGGAGAGGGAGAGGGAGAGGGAAAGAAAGAGAGCGAGAGAGATAGTTAGAAAGAAAGAAAGATGGAGAAAGAGATAGAGAGGGAGAAAGAGAGAAAGACAGAAAGAACTAAAGAGGGAGAAATGGAGGAAGATGTAAAAACAGAAGGAGCGAGAAAAAAAGAGAAAGAAAGAAACAGAAAGTAAGAGAGGGATGGGAGAGAGAAAGAGAGAGAGGGGAAAGTAAGAGAAAGAGAGAACGCAACCGAGAGAAAGAGATAGAAAGAAAGAAAGAAAGAGAAGTATAGAGAGGGAGAAAAAGAGACGGAGACGAAAAGGTAAAGAGAGATGGTTAGCAAGAAAGAAAGAAAGAAAGATAGAGCGAGAGAGAGCGAGATAAAGAAAGAAACAGAGAAAGAGAGCGAGAAAGAAATAAAGAGGGAGAAATGGAGGAAGACAGAAAGAAAGAGAGAAAGAAAGAAAGGAACCAAGAGAAAGAGAGAGAGGAAAAAAAGAGAAATAAAGATAGAAAGTAAGTAAGAGAGGGGGAGAGAGAAAGAGAAAAAGAGAGACAGAGAGAGAGAGAGAGAGAAACGATCATACATAACAGATAACGTAAAATTTTGAGGGGGGTTTATACGCAATACGGAATACGAATAACATTCGCAAATAGTTCAGGTATTTAAATAAATTCTTGGATTTTTTTTTTTTCATGAAAAGAGAGTTTTGGTTCAAGGCAGTGGCAAAAGTCTAATATAGTATTGTCTATTGTTAGCTAAACATTTTTGCTAAGTTTCTTATAAAATATGAACTCTGCACCGAAGTTTTTGAGTGTTCTGGGAGGCCTATATATTCCATATTGTCACAAGAATATAATCATAAACGGAGTAGTTAATAAATCATTAGTTGAAAGGAGTGTTGACAAAAAAGTGTAATGACTGGTATAAGCACGTTGCCAAGGCGTGTTTTGCCGTCTAAGGTTGAGCATAATCATGTTATCATGGGTTTTACGCTTGTTTGCCACCTCGATTGGATAAGTTGTTGCTCTTGGTTGTTTTTCCTAATGGTACTTGCGTTTAGCTTGATTAAGTCATAATATAATACACCATCCAATTAGTGACGCCATTGGCATTCAGTTTTATTATAGATATTAATGCCCCTCTCCTGTGCATTTTGGTTATTTTCAGTTTAGATATCGTAAAGCATATCCAGTGTTTATTAATTGTTACGATTTAGCAGCGCTATTAAGTATTAAATTAGTAGTAAAAGTAATCCTTGCCGCGATCATTTTTTTTTTTTTTTTGCTCAAAACATGATTAATTTAAAGGTCCCAAAAAAAAAAAAAAAAAAAAAACAATACACCGTGTACACTTGAGCGCGATGGATTACACAATTTATTCTTAAAGGTTATAGTTTTACATGGAGAACTTAGCAGAACTTTGTTAGACAATTGCTGACAGAAAAAACAACGTCATTCTTCAGAAAATGCCATAAGGAGTTATCTCAACTTCTAAAATTTTTTTTTTTTTTTTGGTACACGGTGATTAAATTCGAACTTTTATATTAACATGTCATATCGCCGATTTGTTTTCCTCAGACACCCGCTAAATCTAATTTTTGTTCGATATCGTTTGGCAAATCATGATCACGGAAAGATACATAACTGCACCCTGTATAGATATGATCAACATTTCTTACAAATATAAAGAATGTATTCGGGCTACGTTTTGCCTATTACGGGCAATGAATTAAAATAACCTAGAGAGCTTATTATGTAATTAAAAAATTCAGATCATATAGTAGGATTTGTACTGATAAGAATTTAACCTCTTAAAAATGTAAAGGTTCCGTTGAAAGTATCGGTCCTATGAATCAAATTGTGAATGCATGAATTAGACGACGGACTGTACGTAGTTTCCATAAGATACAACAAAATAAGATACATTTCTTAGTGTACAAACAATTATTTAAGAGAAAAATTCAATAACCTTGTAATCTACAGAAATGTTGATGTGAGCTGTCCATCAAGATAGTGAGATTGGAGTTTTTTCTTTAGGGTTATGTTGCTTAAATTAGTTTACTGTAATAAACCGCAAATATTCGACGAATTTAGATCTAACATCATTATTACTATTCTTATCTGTTATTTACGTTAGAGAATTTAGTTCTTTGACTCGAGTAGGATAAGTAATAAGTGAAAAATAAGTGCAGATTTATTTGGAAAAGTGAGAGGAGAACTTTTAAACAAATCCAGAGGCGCTTTGTTGCATGATATCGTGTTCAAGCAAAAACGGCCATAAACCTTTGTTTATATAATAATAAAAAGAAAAATCTTGTCGATTTCAAATTAAAAATAAAAGCTCGTACTTTATCATTGTGTATCACTTGCCCATTCATCTTTGTATTCATATTCTAAAAGAAAACGAAAATTATTGTTTGTATTTGAATTATTATTAAGTTTGTATAGCTTTCGTAGTGTCCGCAGTAGTCATTCATGGTAGAATTAATTTTTAACGAATATTTTGTATCTATAAACATTCTAGTCTTCCTAAAGAAAAATTAGCAGCTCTCTGTGTTCTTCTCGTACTTATTGCAGATAGTGTGGTTCCTTGTTTTTTTTTCATTTCGCATGAAAACTTGAGATTGAGGTATAGAAAGCCATTTGCTAGTAATTACAATAAATGTTTTTAAAAATTTATATAAAACATTTATCAGCAAATTCCATTTCACTTCGTAAACAGTATAACAAAAAGAATATTTGCTGATCTTTTTTTTTTTTTATTTATTTATTTATTTATTTATTGAGTATTTTAACTCAGTATTTGCTATCACATGACAAAGATTGTCTTTGAAGTTCTTGTAAATCTAGATTCAACTTAATCATGAAGTTTGATTATAAAAAAAAACGCAACAAACATTTTTATGTAGAATTTCTAAAAGAATCTGGAATCGATTTGTTTGACCGTAAAGTCATAAGCAGATAATATTGACAGACCTAAGCAATGCACAGTATTGTGTATTATTTATACAGAAATTTTTCAATTTAATATTAAATCATCTATATATTTATTTATTTAATGTATTGATTTTAAAAAATAAGTGAATTTTGTTGAAACAAAGTTATGTTACGTACTGTTAAGTCACTTGAATTTATTTAGAATGATTTCGTTTTTTCATATGAAAGATATGTTAAAAATTAATTTACAATTTTTTTTATTGATGACGATGTCTAGAAAAGGAAGTTACTAGAGTTAAAATTTGTATGAAAATCGCAAAATTATTTATTGATTAAAGATGTACTAGTAGCCTGTTCAATACTATTTTTTGACGTCCCAGGTATACCCATAGCATGATAATTATGAAAATGGACTAAGTCATATATTTATTTTTTCGAAATATTTAACGAATTACATTTGAAAAAATTAAAAAAATATTTTTACATTATGTGATATTTTAATTTAGAATTTTTGTAGTCTTAATTAATGGAAATTTATTATGAATATGAAATTTTGTGGGTTCATACGAAAATGTTTGTTTTTAAAGTTTGAATTAACTTAGACCATTTTAAAAATTAACTGAATGTCCTATAAATGACTTAAAGCAATAAAGAACTCTAAGTTTTATTAGAAACAATAATTTTAATGAAATATTTCTTGAACATTTATTAATAATTTTTGAAAAGTAATCCATTTTTATTATTTTAGAACTTTTATCGTGACAAGTCTTTAAGATTCTTAAAATGTCACGAAAAAACTGGAGGGATGTAAGTTAGTAAACACATTTCTTCCGTTCTAGTAGTGCCCTATTAGTGGCATTTTGGTCTTCTTTTTTAGGTGAAAGATTCAAAACGTGGAATTTAGAATCATTTAAAGAAGTTTTGTAGAACAACTTATGAGATTCATTTTCCATCAACTGAATTTGCAGCCAAGAGACAATTTCACACGCGGTATTTTTTAATCTTCTTATCGTTGAATCTTCTAGTGATTTGCGACGGGTGCATTTTACCAAAAATGTATTTCTTCTTCTACACTTTTCTTTCAACTCATAATAATGCTTAGGGTTGAAGATGCAATTTCCTTTTCTGTATTTTAATTTGAATCAACCCGAAATTATGGTCATTCGGTAGAAAGGAATGATAAGACACTAAAAATTTGCGGTCTATCGTTTTAATATTATTATTTGATGACTGAGCAATTTTTATCTATGTCTGTTTTAACTTTGATGTTATGATTTTGGCCTAAACAAGCATCACTGTAAGTTGTTACGTGTTTTTGAATAGTTATACCCTCCATATACATTAAAATATATGATGCTACTTCCTATGCACCTCTTGAAGCTGTGGATTCATCTAATACATACATCTTGAAATTGTCATCATGGAAATTATGGAAACTCAAGTTGTAATAAGCTAATGAAACAGAAAGTTTTGGATACTGAAATGCTTTTTGCAAATCATATAAAAATCCATAATATTTCTTATGATTTTCTTTTGCTTTCTTAGCTCGTTCGGCATTTTTCCAATACAAATCATGACTTTGCCTAAGACGTTCATATAATTTTTTAAAATTTTGACTTAGACCACTTTCATAAGTAACACCAAATGAATTCCATATAATGTTGAAATTATAATCATTATCTAATGGCTCATTCTTTACGATATCGTAAAAATTATGTTCAATTAATTGAGTTTAAAATAATGTGATGTGAAATAATTGATAAATTAATTTTTTTTTTTTTTTTGCAAATTTTGACTTAGATAACTTTCATAATTATGAGCAAATGTATAAGTTTTGTTTTATATAAATTGTGAGGTTTTTCTTTAAAAGTTCTTTTAAATCTCTTTATCTCGTTGTTTGGAACTTTGAGAATGACAACTATTCGAAAGATACGGTCAGATTGCTCTAAAAAAAGCTGCGTGTGTTTTATAGAAATCTTGCTGAGGAAGCCATACTAACCATTGATCCTATCTTGTTACTTTGTAAGGTCTTATCGTTGAAGTAAAAAGAAGTAATAGTAGGGCTTAGAACATGATAGAAGCTCGTCCATGTCGGTGATCGTTAAGGATGGGCTTTCCGGGATGCATGGAAAATCCGAAGTTTTCGTTACCTAAAAGAGGAAACTTTTTATTGTAGATTCCAATACTTTTTCGGACAACGCTTCTTGCCTGACTGCTGGGTGCGACCCTTTTGGGAAGTATCGTGGTAGTTATGGGATTTTGGCATTGGGAACATCTGGTCAATATACAAATTTCTCATTATAGCTTCGTTTATCGGTTCGACTCAACCCGCGTGTCTCGGCTAACGTGGAGTTAGGTATTCAATACAGGTAGCCACGTAAAATCATATAGAGATCTGTTCATAACACTGGGGGTTGATTTGAATGTAATCGTTCAATTTCAAAAAGTGGTAAACATTTCGCGAGGAATACTTTTTAAATTAACTTATTTAAAATCTTCTACGTCTGCTCCTTTAGAATGTCATTTTAAAGGACTGTTAAAAACTCGAATAAACATTGTTTGGCTGTTTGAGTTATAATACGCGTCGTTTTGAAAAGTTGTGTTTCGAGAAAAATATGTTTAAAATTTTGAAATATTGAAATGTTTTATAGACATTTTTTGTTATTACAAAAGAAAATTACTTTGCATTCTTAGAACTACAAACTAGCCTTTCATTTTTCATTTTGTTCTCATTCGCCCTCCTTAACGATTTTTTACAGTAAAATAACGCTTTTGCTATTTTTTATATAATTATGTTCTTCTCTGATAGCATTTATTAATATTTTGTATCCGATATACGTGATTTATACCAAAAATTTCACAACTTTAGAAACCAAGATTTGATGATCTGTGTATATCCTTAGTTCAATATAGTAAAAACTTTCTTTCTAATCTTATTAATCACTGCGTTGAACGTAAATGGATCACATAAAACATGAAGCAGATACAGTCTCAACCATTAAAACTTTTATTTTAAAAATATTTTAAGTTAAAAGTTCAGTTAATTTCTAGCAAGAATTTATGCATAAACGCAATAATTATTTATTTTACAGTTATGAATACGATCACAACTTAAAATTATATGTTTATTAATACATTTTTTCTTGTTCTTTTTTTAATCCGTAACAGGAAGAAACTAAAAATCTAATTCATACGATTGATTTTAAAGTGTAGAAAATTTACGATTTCGCTCAACAAACTATTATAGTCTTTTATATTTAAAAAATTAAATAATTTGTGATAGCGAAGGTGTATATGATATTTAGTTTTAACTCTGTTTTAATATATTAAAAAGTTGCACACATAAAAAATGATTCGATGATTAGATACCGTTCGGTACTTGGGTATTTTACATGAGAAATCACGAACTAATTAAAGAAAACATTATATTAATGATTTACGATACAGTTTGCTTATAAGAAAACTATTCACACTTTTATGCACTCTTTTATAGATATGAATGTGTGTGTGTGTGCACGTGTGCGTTTGTGTGTATATGTGTGCGCGTGTGTGTTCGCGTATGTGTATCTGTTTTGCTAATTGAAAAACATCTCAATTAAAATTTATATGGCGACATTACATGCAATGGGTTTTTGTCGCCTTCCTTAATGTTTTTTCTAGACTAAAGGGGTAAAAAAAGAAAAAAACACATACTAACACTTACGCTAACACCCACGCTTACAAACTTGTGTTTACATCAGATATGAGATTATTTGTCAACATAATGACTGTAAGCCTGCTTGTAGTTAGTTGCCTTGCTTTGCTTTGCTTCGCTTTGCTTTGCTTTGCTTTCCTTTTTACTTTGTTGGTTGGTTGTTGTTTGGTAGGTTACTTGACTGTATGACTATTATTGCGGCTTGCAACGGTAAGGACGACAACAAAAACAATAACGAAAGTAGAGAAAAGGAAGGAAAAAAACTTCAAAGTTTGTTTACATGTTAAAAAAAAAAAATTCTAGGTCAAAAACATTTTTAACTACATACCAATGTATTGTATTGTATATATGTATATAGATGTACATGTATGTATATATGAATATGTATACGAATGTATGAATATATGTAGATATATATATATATATATATATATATAAGAGAATATCATCATCATTGTACGACGTACTTCTATATATATATATATATATATATATATATATATATATATATGCACTTATATATATATATAAATGTACTTGTGCACAAGACATTGAATTATGCACCACAATGCCACTATACGTTCGCACATATTGTATAAGAATCTCCATCTTGTGCATATAATTTTGTGTACGGACACGTTTTATGGAAATAAATGTACAACGCTTACAAACCTATATATATGAATTTATTTACATAAAAATGATAATAGGGTCCTACAGAAAGGTTTTGTCATCATATAATTCTATAAATTAAAAATATTTAAAAAATACATTTTGAGTAAATATTAATATATGAACCGCAAATTTTACTTTACTTAAGTAAAAGACATTAGTGCATATCGTGTTATTTGTAAAGTTCGTTTTTTTTGTTTTTTTTTTTCTTTAAAGAAATGATTTATTTTAAAAATGATTCGATAAGAAAAACAAAACAACAACAACATTCAATTCAATATCTCATATCCACGATTACAGTTGGGTTAGCATCGTAAGTGTATACTATAAAGAAACAAAAAAACAAAAAAAACAAAAAACATTGCTGAGCTACAAATGCTCTAGTTCTTGTCTAATGAAATGAAATTCAACAGAAGATATTGTACTTTTTTTTATGTTGTAAACGTTGAAACGCGTTGAAACGGTGATATACAACAGCTTAAATTTAGTGTAATGGAATTCGATTCAAGAACACATAAGACGTTTGCATTTGCATTTGCATATCAATCGAAGAAAAATAAATATTTCACACCGTGTTTTTAACCAAATCTCTTCAGGTGTATTAACTTTGTTAAAAGGCTTTTATACTTTGAATAATGCAGATTTTTTTTTTTTTGTTCATCACCTTGTGTGTAGTATTGAGAACTCGTTATATTTGTATCGAGTCGCGTTTTTTACTTTATTTATTGAAAATGATTGTGAGACAATATATTTATTTTTCGAATCATTTAAAATTGAAAATATGAAAATCGAAAATTAAAGATATAATATCTTCTATTATTAAGAGTAACTAATAAGGAAGTAGAATTGAAACTTTCAATTGTGATTGACGTTGTTTTTCTTCTTTGTGTGTATTATTTATATAATAATAATTTTCTAAATATTTTTATAAAATTATTAGGCATCGAAAATTCGATTTCAACTAAACATTTACGTTTTTTCGTTTGTTTTTTTTTCCTTTCTTCCGTTCTTTCAGTGAGGATTTTTTAAAACCCTTTAAATTGAGTCTAAGATGTTGTACGTTTACTTCCATAGCTATTGTAAAACAATTGAATTGCATTGAATTTCAATGACTTCCTAAAGGATGCTCTTGTTATCAATGCCATTAGCTGAATTAAATTATGTTTTAGTTTTCTATGTGATAAACAAAAAGAAAAAAAAAAAGAAGAAAACAACAACAAAAAAACAAATATAAAAATGGTTTTACTGAAAATTTTAATTGAAAAATATATATTCTAAAACTATTAAAAATATTGTTGTTTCACATATTTTGTTTAAGGTTTTTCAAAATAAACTAAATATAAAATTTAAAAAAAAAAAAAATTAAAAATAATTTACATGAAAATAAAAACTGAATAAATATTTTTTTATAATTTCTATAAATTTTTCTATAATTGGTCTTACGCTACCATTTTTGCGGTCAATTGACCGCAGCACTAACCGAATTCTCTAAAGTTTACAGGATAACATTAAAAAATTCATCTTTTATGCTTTACTAACTTATTTAGCTTTCAAACGGTTTTAATATTTTATGAATTTCACTAATTTCATAGTTATTTGAATATTAAATTATCTTATGATTGTTGGTTAACTTCCGTGTTCCGGTTCTTTTTTTTTGTTTTTTTTTTTTTTCATATATAAAAAAAATAAAAATGAAACTATAAGCTCGCCTTGGAATGAATTTTGAATACTCGTTGATTTTTGCATTAATTATTAATGTTTTATGCACTTTATGATTACTTTCGTTTCTATATATATTACAAATTTGAATAACGTATCTAGTATATTACTGGTTGTGTGTTGAGTAAGTGAAAAGAATTGCAATCGACTTACAACGAGAACCTTTAATGAGATTTTTGTATCTATCATAGACTGTTTATCATTTAAATAATTAATTAATAATACAAAAGTAATAATAATAACAACAACAATAATAATAATGTCTAACAGAGCAGAGAGAAATCAATTTAGCCAAGTCTATCCTCTGCCTTATCCAACTAGGATTATTGCTTCGATACTTTGCCTAGAAGATTAAGTTTACTCCATCCAAATTATTTTTATCATTTCCACGAAGCTTAAAGAGTACAAAATTATCAAATATATGGGGAAATTTTTCTCTTTTTTAAATTTTGGTTGTACGGGGTAAAGTTTGTAACTGTAAATTTTTGTAGAAAATCATTACGTTTTTATTGACTTAATAGATGCGTGCAACCTTTTAGAGGTTATCTTTAGGAAAAAATTTTCATTACCCCGAAAAACAAATTTTTACTTAAAATTTCATCATTTTTTCCAAGCTCTTCGAGAAGATTCAGCATAACTTTTTGAAAGTGATAATGAATTTGATTATAAAATTTAACATTTTTTAGCCTCTTTCTCTCTCACTGCTCAATACGTAAAACGTAAAATATACGATTTTTCATAGATGACGGATGTAGCAAAAGAGACAATTTCGGCCAACTAATCTGCAAAGAAAAAGCATGACGAGAATTATTTGAAAAAAGAAGAGCCTAACTCAAATAATTTTCATTCTTTTCTTTCGATGTTTTTAAATAATATTTTCAAAATAACATTCTCTAGCCATAGATGGTCATATAGATTAAAGAATTTATTTTTTTTAAACTGCTGGCCGCAGGATTCCCTAAATTGGATATGCCTGGCGAGAGTGGCTTCGGTGTTGCCATTTTTTAATACTTAAATATATGCTTAATAATCTCCTCAAATATTATTACATTTTTTCTTGCGCTCTGATTTCACTCTCTTTTCACACAAAAAAGTTGCTTGAGAACCTCTTTTCTTAGGCGTTGCAATGGCATTTCCCCTTAAAATTGCAGAACTTTGGATTTAGGGTCTTACGTCTATTGATACGAAAAACCTATATGTGAAGTGTCAAAATCATTTAAAGCTAATAAAAAGTCTTCGCACAATTGCTGTGAAATCATATATACAAATATAAATATAATTATATATAAATATAAATAAGGTGAACATAATGTATATAAATTTCTCATATTTTATTCGTATTACTCGAATTAGTAAGATAGATTTTTAAATATATACAGAATAAACGCGGGCACATAACAAACGATGTATGCGGTACAATCTTTCGAGTAAATTAATCTTTCTTCTTTATATTAGGAAAATGTATTAAGAACGAGTTCTATATGATTATTATTAAATGACTCGGCCGAAGTTGTTATTAGTTGTCGAAGTAATCGCCGGTATTATCGAATTGAATTTTACTGCTAAACTTTAGGATTAAATCTATGTGTAGCTTATGAAGCTACACGCGTTAAATTTATTTGTATCATTTCCGAATTTTTTCATTCTTTTTTTAATATTTTGGAAGGATCATGGAGATTCTAAAGTCGTCCTTAATTGAAAATGTAAAAAACAACTGTAATTGTACGATCGTGGGCAGAAATAATTAAATCAATTGAATATCTTACGCTAACTAATCATATATATATATACATATATATATATATATACAGGGGGGACACAGGGTGATGTATAAAATATTGTATATTATATATACCATGTAATGTTATATATTACTATACGGTGGGACCTCCACAAACCTGGAATTGATGAAAGGTCTGATATTGCAATCATCATTAATAGCGTCAGGTGTTGTTATTATTTTGTCTATCCCCTGTACAAATATTTTAGAGTGTCCCTGGTGTGTATGTCAAAATGTTACAAACAAAAGGACACAAAAATTGTTCATCCGTTCCCTTAAGCGGTATGTATATGTTTGTGTAAAAATCCATTTAGAGTGATTTTTATGCTATTTCCGGAATTTGTTTGGGAAAGTATTTGAATTGACAGTATATTAGTGAAATGAAAATATAATGTCAGAGAGAATGCTGTTCATGACTTTACATAATCGAAAATATCCCTCTTTAACTAAGTTTACGTAAAAATAGATTCGCCTAACGTGTAGTAAATTTATTTGTTTTTTTTTCAGGCTTTCATGACATCAATTATCCTCAGTTGCACTCAATTATGACAACAAGTGTTATAAATTTTCAAATAGATGCGACAACTTTTGTTTTATGTTCTAAAACAGTAACAATAACGATAACAATAACAGTAACAATAACAACAGTAACGTGAAAATTAATAAAAGTATTCCTGTAAATAACAGTAAAAACATAAAAAAAAGACTATAAATTATTTGTTTCTGGTCGAACATTGAAGACCCCACCATCTCCTTCATCAACCAAACCAACATCATCATCATTAGGAATATACGAGGTCAACAGCAGCAGCAATATGGGAAAGAAAAGCTCAAAATTAAAACAAGACACCATTGATCGTTTAACGACAGACACATACTGTAAGTACCATATATTGCGATATATCTAATGCATAAAATAGTAAATAAATAATAGTATATATGTATTAGTATTATTTATAAGATTAAGTTAAATGTGATTTCTTCACTAACGAAATGCCTTTTGCATTTGATAAAAAAGTATTTCAATCTATGATTGAGTTTTAGATTAAGCTATGGATCCATAAATAGCACAGCATAGTTAGATTTTCTTTTCTTTTTCTTTTTCAAATTTACTTCTGCAATAAATCATGGAATTTATGATTTAAATTTATCTATAAATTTTTTTACTGATTTCAAAATTTCATTTCGTTATATGAGTATAGCGTTATCATCAGAGGTAGTTTTCTAGCAATCAAAATTTTTAATTCTGTAATCTTCAGAGGAATATACTTTGTTACTTTGGTTCAATTTAATCATTATTTGTATTTTTAAAGGTAGAAAGGTTGATATTAATTTTCGGAAAACTAATCGCATATTTGTGACTATTTTGTGGAAGAAAAACTGTACTTTACGCACGAAAGGTACGATTTAATGGATGCATTTAAGGTACCAAGAGAGTCCGGTAAAGCCGATACATGGCGGTCTGTTGATTTCTTGTTTTTCATGTCAAAAGAATCAAATAAAGGCAGCCGAAGCTCGGAATTGAAATTCAGGTGTTCAGAAGAAGCTTGAAAATTCACCGCTTAAAAGTATTCACATAGTAACTACAAAATCTGAAACCCAGCTCTACGAAAACAAAATAAAAATTTCAAAAGTTATAATAAATTTTTATCAATAACCGATGGCCGATGGATAGGCAGGCAATCGCTGGGAAATTTGAACCGAGCATTTCATAAAACTCTAGTATATTAAAATACTCCCGATAACTATATCACTATAATTAAACAAAATCAAAAGTTTGCTATACAATGCTTACTACTAATAATTAAATACAATTTATGATCTATCGCGCCAGGGATCGAACCTGGGTCTCTTGTCTGACAGCTGAATATTCTAACCGCTAGAATATATGATAGCCACGTAAAGTTGAGAATTTTCGGGTTTTGTTAAGTTAAAAAAAAAAAAGAACTAAATATAATTTAAAACTTAGAAAATCTACTCTAAAGTCAAGACGGGTTAACAATTCTGTTATCAAATTACGACATCAAATAAAATGTGTTCGCTTTATGCAATTTAAAAATAATGCCCAATGCGATTGTGACTTTCGAACCTACAATGTTGAAACTTTCTTAGACTTTTATATGATCCTTGTTTCAGAGTTTCGTAAATATAATGATTATATGCGGAAAAAGGAAATAAGAAATTTGGTTGCCTGAATATATTTTGTGCTTTGCAATTTCTGTGAATTTTTTATACTCTTTGTTAAAAGATAAGAATGTGATAATTCCTTTATTTCATATAAGATTTTAAAGCCAATAAAAGCTTTATGCATTCTTGTGACTTGATTTAGCTACATCCGTCCACACATATATTTATAGTGTTTTGACGAGAATGCCTGTGTTAGGAATCTCAAATGAGCGAAACTTCAATTTTCACTTAGGCGCTTACATAAACCAGACCACATTTTGAGCAAAGCAATCGAAAACGTTTGCGATATATAAAAAAACCAAATGCAAATTGCTAAAAGTAAATAAAAATTTTAAAATACGATGTACTCAGATGGATGATTTTATCCGATCATAATCTGCTCGTAATCAATAAAATGGTATCAGCATTTTTATTGCAACTTTTATTATGTTAACACATTCCTCCCCTAGGTTATTAAACGATTTATATTTTAAAATGGCAAGCCTTATACTAAATTTATGATACCTTAAATGATAGTTCTATTTTACATATCATCCTAGGACAAAGCTGTCAAATCCAGACCAAGAAATGGATGACTCTACATGTATGTAATGGCCAAGGGGTATACTTTGATGTTGTGACCGTTTAGGAGTTATAAAAGGAAATAATGTGTTTTCTTGTTGTGGTTTCTTTGACTTTTTATTAATTTTACTATTCCGAAGGAATCGTCACAACAAAACACTGCATTATCAAGTTTATTTTATGCCTTATGACTGACTGTCTCTGTTGATTTTTCTCGAAATACAGCTCTAAGGCTAAGGCCAGAAAAATAAAAATATCTTTAATAAATAAAGTGATCCGTCATCATTTCTTGATATGGGATATTGTTAGTTGACAAAGATTTGTCACAAGAATATTCACCAAGAAAAAAAAATTCAGGAAATAATTTCATTGATAGGTGCAAGGATAAAATGCACAAGCTTCGATTTATTGACTCTCGCGAACCTTTATACTTACGAATAAGGAATAATGTGTTTTTATGTGGTGGAATCCAAAAGGTAAACCTACGTAGTACCAATTTTGTTCAATTAAATTTTATGTTTAGTTGCAAAATTATGGACCAAATTTTCATCATAAAAAAATTACAATTTAGACCTTTTTACCCATGCAAAGACTTAGATTTCGTGAAGAAGAGTTACATGAGAGTGGTTACAAAATCATCCGACCTATATTTTTACATCCAGCAAATACATCGAAGTACTTTTATTAAACAATTTTTTATGAAAATTTGGAAAATTTTCAATTTATTGTTATATAACGATATTTTGAAAATAAAATGGTGACGTGGACTCATAAAAATGATCCGATCTACTCAATTTTGAACAAAAAATCCTTTAGTGTATTAAATGCCGTGAAAAGATTTCAAAGATTGCAAACTAATGTTGTTGGAACTCAAAGAGACATGAACAGACATCAGACGAACAAAGATTATCTATTCAGAAATCTACAGGTAAATTAAAAGGTGGATTTAATTTAAGTCTCTCTCTGGGTGTTACATAATCTGTACAAACTTAATATATATCATAAAAATAATTAAGAAATTAATGTTTAAGATAATCTTTTTATAATTTCTTTCCCTTAAGGAATGTTCCATTTGATGAACTTTTAATTAGAATCTAAATGTGTGCAATTTTCATTGCAGTCCGCATTTTCCAGTTCACATCCCACTCCCTCCCCCCCCTCCCCCCTCTCTTCCCAAGCTCACCCCTCCCGAAAAACAATAACCATCAATATCGGAAGTGTATATATATTAAGTGTATATGCACATATCCACACACACACACACACACACACATATATATATATATATATATATATATATATATATAGATAGATATTGCGATGATATGTAATGTCAATGAAACGTAAATGTTATGCTTAGCTTTTTATACCACCATTTGTAGTGACGGATATAATACGATTCACGCATCATTAAATTACTTAATCGATAATGGAAACAATGTTTTACATTCACATTTAAATGTTCAACATTTACAATGCGTTTACATTCACATATACGAACCTATTATACTGTGCTATGATATAATCGTTTTTGTGTTTATAGCCTTAAAATGGTTTTTGTAACAATTACAAGAAATTTAGTTCATTTTCGAAGAAATCATATCCAGCAATATTTGTACGTGTACAGGTATTGTGAACAGATTGTTTGAACATCGATTTAACTTGTTAACATGGATCAATATGCAAACATAGATTTATAAATATTTACTGTTTACATTTATTATATCCGCCAATAAAATTTAGTCATTACAATTGCAATTTACTGAAATAAGCTTGAAGGGCATTAGAGAGAGAGTGGTTATATGGGTCTTTTCACATAAACGCGCTGTAACTTTTATTTTTGCCTCCAATTTGATATTTTAGTTTAGTTTAGTTTAGTGAGGTATACAAAGGTATTTGTAAATATGAAACCGGAATATTGCGTACAGAAAATACGCATTTATGGTATGAAGATAATAAAAAATCATTCATCCGCGTCAAAAAAAAAAAAAATACTGAAGCAAACCTTTCAAAACAAAAGTATATTTTCGTAGTAAGTGAGAAGCTGCTCAACAAGTGCGTGTACCCTCGATGCATGTAAATTGTAAGTGGAAACTCTTGAGTCTGGTAAGTAAACCATATAGATTAGTAGTTCTCTCAGTTGAATGCTTCGAATGTATCGCGAACTGGTTTTGAGGTACGAATGAATGAATGGATGTCATACAAAGCAAATGATCTTATGGTGCATTTTTTAATATTTTGATCGTTTATTGAAAAGCAAATGAGTTCAAATCCATCAATTGTTATTCGCCGGATATGGCACTAAACGTTTCTTTAGGTTTTCTTAGGCTTATAATAAACTACTCTCTTCCGATGCCACAAGATACATAGAATCGTTTTTTTCTCAAGGTGATTCAATTCAATGATCGATATGAATGGGGGGAATCTGGGTTTATTTACAATTTTTTGCAGTTTAGTATCTCGGACTAAATTCACTTTTGATGCTTAGTAATTATAAAATTCAAAAATGAATTTTTTTTGTATCGTTCGACCAAAAAAGTTAATGCTATCTGCGAATGCTTTTTATTTGGCATAACAGTCGATATCTTGAAAGTTATTACAAGTTATCCTTTTTATATGAAAGTTGTATTATCGTAAGATGAAAACCTTTCCTAGATATTAAGCAAAGAAGGAAGATAACTACCTGAACAGCTAAAACCATAAATGGGCAAATTTCGGTTTCATATTGAAATATCTAGGCAAAGCTTTTGCGTCCCCTATTGCTACATTAGGAAGACTATGAAAAAAATATTTTCAAAGCTTGATATTTTTTTTCTTTAAAAATGGTTGTCGTTATCGCGTGCTCATCACTGTAGGTTTATGCTACGTTATTATGGATAGTCTTGTGCTTATTTCAAAGATACGGTTTTGCGGGATCCTTGCGATTTCTTTGCGATGGTGCATAAGGCAAACGTACTTTTCTTCCATTTACATCTTCTAATTAACAATTGAAAGAATATTTCTTTATGCGGTTAATATCGTTTTTGATTATGTACCATACGTAGGTTTTATTTTTCGATTACATTTTAGCGTTTTTCTTTCAAAAATTTGCATCTTCGCAAGTATTAGATCGAATTTATTCGTAATCTTAGGTTGAGCCGCAATCCCATTCGCGCCTTAATTTAAAGCGTGTACGCTCAACTCAATGTCGAAAAAAGCGACAGTTTAGTAAGGCATACATGAAAGTTATAGTTCGGCAAAATTTCGGCAATCACACTTAAGCAAGGAACTTAAAATGAAAAGAGGTTTTATTCACAAAAATCAATGACGGACTAAGCCTTAAATAATAGTCAATAATGATTTTTAAACCGCTTTACAGCCTCATACCCATAAGACAAAAGTAAATATGAGATACGATTATGAAAATAATATTTGTAGTTTTACGCGCGAGTGTTAGTGATTATCCCAAGTATTTTTTTGGATTCGAAGATGGGAAAGGTGAATGTCTCCGATGTGTTTGCGTACAAGAGATGAAAAAAAAAAAAGAAAAAAAACTCAAGTGATAATAAGTTAAAGTTTCGATGACTGTAAGTTAACTTAAAGCAGCGTAATAGCACTTATTGTAAGGTTTCCGTTCTCAACAATAGATTCTTTTTTTCTTTTTTTTTTTGTTTCCTTCTTCATGCTTTATGAATAGAATGAAAGAATACTTGTTGTAAAGGCAACGTGCCGTACATACGTACGTTGAATTTCTTAAGTTAGTAATATTTCTAATTAAATTTAATAAAAGAAAAATATATTTAAAAATGATGAAAATTGAATATTTTTAAGTCCGCTCGCAAATTATAAGAAGTCATTAGTTAAATAGTCTCTTAAATTTTTATTAAATTTAGTTTTAATGCATTTTCTTTCATATTATAAATCAATTCTGGTCGATTATTATTTTCTCCCTTTTTTTTTGAAAATTTTCTTTCTCAAAATTAATTTTCATAATTTTTCTTTTCAATGAAATTGCATAACCTGCATAACTATTAAATTGATTGTATGTCGGTTTCTTTTTATTCCTTCACACCAGAATTTTATTGGTTTTCTCGGCAACCTTTACTGCGCATAGTTTCAGGTGAACTTTTCCGGTTTTTTCCTTGAGTTTAAGGCATGTTCGTATATAATATTAATGGGTTTGTTTGGTTGGTTGATGAATGTGAAAGTGAGTTTTTCTGCACAAATCTCTGCACGTGTTTTAGTGTGCGTACAAAAGAAAAAAAAAAAAAAACGTATATGCATGCAATGGTTGTTACATACGTCAATGAAATCTTTTCTTGTGTGTTTTTTCGGTTGTCTTTCTGTTCAAACTTTTCAATTTTGGCTCAGTTTCAAAAACGATAACTTTATAAATAAGCAAAGAAAAAAAAAAAGAAAACCGAAAAAAATTCGACTGTCCGCACTAGGCAGGGTGCGTTTTTGTTTGCTTCTTTGTTAAAATTGGTTTTGGAGAGATATTGGTTTTGAAACAAAAAAAAAAAAAAAGGAAAAATAGAAAAACTGTTCTCTACTTTACAATATGAGACTTTAAAGAGAATCTATTGTTTGCCGGCGCATGGACAACCGCATGAGTTTAGTCGCAACTAATATTTCAAATACGGCTCCAACTTCTCTGTTTGTCTCCTTTTCCTTAAAACGTAAATATTCATATCTCTTCTCCATATTTGCTTCGCTTCTCTAATAACAAATATAACTGCAATCATTTTAGAAAATTGTTTTTGGTGCATTATTTACATTTTAAGATTTAAATAAACACATGCATATGAGGACTTTGATTAAAGTCGTTCGAAAATTTTATAATACGGCTTTTATTCCACCTAAAACGTTTTTATATGACTCCTCTGACGAAGATCCAGCATGATAGGGAAAATATTTGTTAGTTTTGACGCGCTTCTTGATCTAAT
Organism: Glossina brevipalpis; assembly: GCA_000671755.1. Lineage (NCBI taxonomy): Eukaryota > Metazoa > Arthropoda > Insecta > Diptera > Glossinidae > Glossina > Glossina brevipalpis. The sequence continues at coordinate 2,859,573 of KK351020.1, read as the reverse complement.
CATATTGAAGTTAAGGAAAGTTGGAAAGAAAGAGAGCAATGATTTCAGATTGCTTTTCATCATTTTCTAAAAACCTCAATATTTGATTTTCTGACGAACGAAAAATTACAATTAAAAATAACCTGAAATTGAAGAAATTTTTACGCAATTTATATGTGCTGGAAAGAAAAGTTCAATTATTATTGCTAAATAAATAAATAAATAAATAAACAAATAAAAGAACAAATAAAAAAACACAACAAAATGGGTTTAGGTGATGCCGGATATAAGTGAAATATAAATGAATGATTATTTTTTTTTTTGTTTAAAAGAGTGGCTTTCAATTAACTGAGAGTTTTCTTCTATTTCACTACATTTTTATTGCAAATGTTTAGTGAACCAATCAAATTGTTTATCCATATTTGTCGGTCCGTTTTGTTTTCCTATTATCGGATCACCACAAGGTTCCAGACAAAACTGATTCGCTAATGATCGAACGTCTGTATCGTCTGTAATTATTTGTCGTTTACTACTATTTCACTAATATTATGATATTATGATAATAATACGATACTAATTGTATTCAATTACCGGTACTTGTTCTTTTTCAGTAATTATTTCAGAATTAATCTTCAATTATACTCATCCTCCTTCTTCTCCTCCTCCTCCTTCTCTTCCTTCACCTTCTCCTCCTTCACCTTCTCCTCCTTCACCTTCTCCTCCTTCACCTTCTCCTTCTTCTCCTCCACCTCTTTCTCATCCTTCTGCTCCTTTTCCCTCTTCCTCATCTCCATTCCTCCCTTATCTTCCACCTCCTTCTCCTCCCTCTCCTTCTCCTCCTTTTCTTCCTCCTCCTCGTCCTCCTTCCTTTTCTCCCCTCCCCACCTTCTCCACCCACTCTTTCTCCTTCTCCTCCTTCTCCTGCTCCTCCTGCTCCTCCTCCTTAACCATGGACTACAAACAAATAAAAACCAATATCGACTACTTAAGCAAATCCCGACTATGATTTCTTTCCAAACAAAATCAAAGAGAGTTCGTCACCATCTATATATCGTTGCTTAACGACCAATAACTTTCGGAATTCATTCATAGTTATTCCACGATGGCACGAGTGTTGTGTTATTACCGATCTGATATTATCGTTTTCCTGCTATAGATCCGCTACGATCAAGTTCCAATCTTTAAGCCCGCAATTACTTGTCTTTCACCAGAGATCGTCTAGATTAAAAGCGATTATTTTTAAATAGAAATAATGGATAAGAACCCGTATGTTGTAATGTTGAGAATTCTAATAACCGAGTAACAGACGTATGTTCAGACTTTCATCAACTCACTTTGCAAATATATATATATATATATATATATATATACCGATGTAACGAACGATATAATAACATTAAATTATTTAAATCCTTCGCCAATGATAGTATAAAAAATTTTATATTTTAAGATGAGTTCTTACAAAAATTCTTCGGAACTTTTGCATAAACTAACCTTTAATTGAAAGGAAAAGAAAAAATCCTTTACACTGTAATCCATTATATTGCATATAATATATATATATATATATATATATATATATATAATATATATATAATCGCAGTATCTTTCCATAAAGGCATATAAGTATGTATTTAACTCTTAACTTAACATGCGAGCGCTTATAGCAAATCCTTCTGCATATCAAACTTTTTGGTAAACACATAAAAGAATATAAAAATTCTTTGGAGTACTTTGACATTCAAATGAAATCCATTGATATGATCTTGTACAGTACAGTATGCATGTATAGTGTAAGTATTTATATGTAATTTTAAATGTAAGTACACATGAAGGTAAATTCATATAAATATAGGTAAAGGATGTGTACAGACAAGCGTATGTATATGTAATTTAAAGTCTAACATAACTGTTCCTGGTTATATTCTTAGTTGTATGAAATTTCCTTTATTTATATCCTGACAATTTAAGAATACTTTTATATACGTATGTGCATTATTAGATATATTTAGAGGAAATAAAATGGAAATTTATAAAAAATATTTATGAAAAAGAAATACGCGAGCATTTACAATATTTTAAAAATTGAAATTTGATCAGAACGACTTTTTGATGTACCTTTTGAAACAAAGTTAAAAGAGAAGAACAATAAAAAACGAACAAGAAAAATAAAAATGAAAATAAATATTTCCATTCAACGGACTCTCTTAAAAATTCATTTTATAAAGGCAAAAAAACAAAAAACAAGTGAGAAAGCTATATTCGACTGTGCCGGATCTATTATACTCACCACCCTTATCTTAAAAAATTCGTTTTGAAAGAATTAAAGAAATAAATCGGTATCAAAAGCTGCATTATTCTTGCCATTTATGTGATATTTTTATTGTATTGTAAAGTAGGCATGTTCAGTTTAAGTATGGAATCAAATATCCAACAAATGGCCCCCGCGGCTTTAATGACAGGCCATTACTCGTTTCATGAAATTTTCGATGGTTTTTTTTTGAAAAATGTGGCTGTATGTCAACGATGACCCGTTCAATATGGGTCTTGAACTCAGGAATTGTTTCTGGTTTATTTGCATGAACGCAATATTTCAAAAAACCGCAAAGAAAGAAATAGCAAGACGTTAAATGGCATGAACTTGGCGGCCAGTTGACATCAGAACTTCGTGAGATGATTTAATCAGGAAATCATTGCTGCAATAAATTAATTGTTTCAGGCGTATGGGTGCGGAAGGTGGTGCCTTCCTGCTGAAATCACATATCGTCCAGATTCATGCCGTTCACAAAAACTACGCTATCATGTTCCTGCAACAAATACCGTTCGCAGTCGCCGCAATCTCGATCTTGTTTTAAAAAAAGTAAGGCCCGCTCATGCCGCCTGAACAAAATCCGCACTATACAGTTGGTCGTTATGATTGTATATATTTCTCATGGATCGCGTGAGCGTTCTCTGAGCCTCAAATTCGACAGCTTTGTTCAGATGAAAATGAGCTTCATCGATGAAAATGACTTTTTTTTCCAAAAAATCGGCATTCATTTGACTTTGCTTCATTACCCATTGAACGAAGTGTTGTCGTTTTGCGTCGCCCATTTCGAATGATCGAAACAATCATTGGTGATATCAACATTTTCGTTCGAGCATGCATTTCAATTATGTATGGGCCTTAGAAAGTCTGTTACAGATTCAGTTTCTTCAAACTTCTTCGCATTTTTGCTTATAGTGCGTTCAAATGGACGATTATATCGATCGTAATCTGCTCGTATTGCAAGAAACTTACCTACTGCTACAGGATCAATATTTCTATAGTAAATTTTTAATATTTGAACACGTTCAGCAGCTATTAAACGCGCTCCATATTAGAAAATGGTAAATATTACGCTAAAAACATTATGCCCTGAATGATAGTTCTGCTTTATGCACATTAGTGAAATGAAGTTTTCAAATCCGGACAATGAAATGGATAAGCCTATATTTGTGCTAAATTTCAGATTGAATCTTACTCGATTTTTGTTTTTTTTTTTTTTTTTTTGGCGCAAATGTGGCTGAGCTGTTAAGAAGCGCCTCTAGCAAGTCAATGCACGAGGGTTCAAATCTCATTACGGTAGAATTTTTTTTTTAGCGAATAAATGAAAAATCAACAACGAGCCGATAGCCTATGCAGTTAGTGCTCTCATCTCTCTAGTCTAAGTATTAATTTCATTACTCTAGAGTATAATAATAATAATATAATTATATTGCTAGAGCTATTGTCCTCTATAAAAACAATTTTTAAAATGAAGCATCAAACAATATTTGCCCCGGCTGTGGCTGAAGTCCTTAAGGAGGGTCTTTAGCAATTGTATTTATACACATACATAATTGTAGATATATTGTTAACGCAACTGTGGCTGAATTGTTAAGAAGAGCCCATAGCAAGTCAATGCAGGAAGGTTCAGATCTCATTGGGGTAGATTTTTTTCATAGTAGAAGTTGGTAACCTGCGGTTCGCGAGCCACATGCGGCTCTTTAAATTATTAAGATATATATTTAATAAATTATCTATTTTATTATCAAAGTAGGTAGGTATTTGCAGGTTTAGATTGTTTATATGTTTGGCAATTTTCATTGTATTTCGGCATAGTTGGGCATAACCTAAGTATCTAATAGTTGCCGAAATTAAAAAAAAAAAAACTACAATGTGCAGATTGCGCGGTGATAAACACGTTCTAACATGTCCGTTCGTGCCAGTTGGCGAAGAGCGCACAAGAGAGACGTCCATAGATGCGACGAACTTATAGTCAATCTGTATGTGTTGAAAAGCAATTTAGAAGACATGGAGATTTGGAAATATATGAACGTAACGCGACAAAAGTGGACAGCTTCAAAAGAAATGCCGCGACTTGAGGCACTTATATTCGACGCATGGAATAGTCGAAGTTGGCATTTGGAGTGCTGACTACCTTCAGATCGACATATTCGTGCGAGCAAGCGTTCTCTTGCATGAATATAATTTTTTTTTATCAAAAAACTTTATTTATGCGAGTAGTATTTTTTGTTGGCAAGAAAAAATATTGTGGCTCTTTAAAAACTTTAAAATTTTGTAAATTGCAATTTTTGCGTTCTCCAAATCAAAAGGTTGCCGACTCCTGGTCTAGAGTATAATAATAATAAAAAATTGTATTGCTAGAGTTACTGTGTTTTATAGAAACAATTTTTAAGAAGAAACAAATTTCGAACAATATGGAATAATTAAGGAGAGAAGTTAGCTGGCTGCCTTAGCTACACACACATCGACAACGGAGCGAAATTATTTGCTGTGTGCATATGATTGGGATTCAGCAAAGTATTAGGGTATTACGAGCTACTAAAACCGAATGAAACTGTTACTGCGAAGGTCTACCGACATCAATTGATCGAATTGAACAAAAAGTATTTTCTTGCAACGGAGATCAGCAGTAGCTCATTAGCCTAGAATATTAATAATAATAATAATGATAATAAATATTGTTTATCCTATAAAAGAGATTTACTTTGCTGTCAACAAGTTTTCTTACAAAATTATTTGTAATTTATCATTTGAATGCATAAAGCGTAATAAACAGTTCAAAATTTGTAGCTAAATTTAAAAAATTTTTTTTTTAAAAATAACGCTCATTAATATTGAATACGATTTGGAAGTTTAAAGGATGTTGTTATTTTACAAGGCGGTCCGACGAGTTCTGTGTTTGGGCCATCCCGAGTTCAATTCACTTCAAACTACTCTAATCATTGGACTACATTTTGAATACATCGATCAAATCGATAAAAATTACTACGTTGTTGCGAATTCAAAACCAGGTCAAAGTACCATAGCCGATAGCGCCTGTAATCTTGCAGTTAAAAGTGCTTCAAAGAGGCGAAAGGGGAATGGTTTTTGCATATCCATAAGCAACTCGTACAAGTCGTTGTTGCTAACTGTCACAATATCCGAGTGCAAGTGAGGTTTCCATTCTACAGCTTGGTATACTTTATAGTGTACACGTGTTTAGCACATTTTCTCATATGAGTAATGATTCGTTTCAGTATCGTGGAATTGAAAAATTTGTTTCCAGTTCAAATTGATTTTAACTCTCGAAGTTTGTTTTGTTTGTTAAACTAAGAAATACTTGAATACACTTTAAACGCCTTCCATGTAAGCATCATCCATACAAACATACAGTTGTTACGATATCTAAGGCCTATGATTTTTGATTTTTTTTTACAAATTGAAGAAAATAATGAATAAATAGTTATCGTTTAGTGGTTTTTTATGAAAATCTTAAAGTTCATTAGAAGACTACTTGAACTATCGTTTTATTCACGTTTTAGAGATTAGACTTCAGAATGATATCTACCGTAAATTATTACCGTAAATATATATAAAAAAAATATTCGATTGATTTCCATGCTTGGTGACTATGAATTTATTTACAAATGGATTAGGTTTTTTTTTCTTTTGACTTAAAACTACAAATTAAATAAAAATAAAATAAAGGAAATATTTTCCAATTTGAACATCTGTTTCGTTTCAAATTTTTCTTTCTGTTTTTGCTTGACAATAAACTTAAAAAATGAGAGTAACGTTCAAGTATGTACGAATAGATAAAATTGTTTTAATTGCTTATGACTTAAATATTAACATAAAACCGATAGATAGTCTAGTCTAGTATGAGTACCTTCCTAAATTTCCGACTTAATGGTAAAACACCATCTTTACTTAGGTTCTGGCGTATGATGATATAACATCTTAAATTAGAATGAATATAAGATAAGTAGCTTGTATTAAGTTGAAAATATATTTATCATCGATAGCAGTTTCTCTTTGAAAACATTTCTATTTAATTATTTTCAATCTGCATCGTAATTTCACTACGAATACAAAGGCTTGTACAAGTAGCTTATGTTACTTTTTTCTTGCTTTTTTTTCTATTAATTGTGCAGACGTTGTGCATTTCCAATATGAAGTTCTCATAGCAATTAACAAAGTTTTTTCATATATAAGTTGAATTCGTAGTTTTCTAGTAGATAGAGCGAGCATTGTAACCTCTCACCGACCATAATGGCAATACAATGAAAGCAATGCTTGGAATTTTTTTGTTAAGTTAAGTAGGAAAATGAAATTTTAAAATGTTTAAATATATAATTTAGCAAAGGTTTTTTCAACTTATTTCATTCGAAAAAGGTAAAATATGTACAATTGCTTATCATTTTATGAAATCTTCTTCTTTCTTACATCTATAAAGGGAAAATTATTCTTTGAAAATGTTACTACTCGTAGTAATAGAAATCATTAAAACGTATCCTTTAAAGGAAATCGTATTAAAAAATATTTACTATTTTTTGATTTCGTTTATTATTCACATATATTCCGTCGTTTTCTTTACACCTGTCCTTGGGAATGTGTTTGCGACACGTATTCAATTAATGTTATTTCGTATTAAGTGTGAATGAAATTTATTTATAACTAGATCGGTTATTATGAAACAACTCTGACCAAAGAGTGTACAGATGTGTGGGTGTGTGTGTTCTTAATAATATAACATCTATAATGGGTAATATAAAAGCAAATAATTCTAAAGCAATAGATTGATTTTATCGCTTATAGCTGTCGCTTGTCATTCATTTTTCCATAACTTATAAAGTTAGTTAGTTGTTTAGACGTCATTGATTGATTAGTAAATGAATGAGATATCAGGCATTTATATATATATATTACGATTACGTATTTATATGTTTGTCTAACAACTGGAATTTTATTTATTTCAAGTTTTATTTATTTAAATTTTATTGCGTTTTATTTTTGCCTGGAAAGGATACCTGGTAATACGATAATATCATTTCCCTCTCTCTCTCTCTCTCTCTCTCTCTCTCTCTCTCTCTCTCTCTGTCTCTCTCTCTATCTCTCTACCTCTATCTAACACTCTCTCTTACACTAACATATGGAAAATTGATGGACATAGTTTAGGATCAATTCCGAATTGGTTGTGATTGTGATTGATAGCGCTCCTTAATCATTTCTTTTCCTTAATATTTGATCGAACATTGTTGCGCCATAGAATCGAGGTGAATGAGAAAAATCAATCTAGTGGTAAAATTTTTTTTTTTTATTATTTCTGGAAACATCTCGGCGATATGACATAATTAACAGACTATAACGGTTAGGCAGATCGATAAGATTGGTATTTTAAGTTAGATTTTATTTTGATATGACATAAGACTACATAAGATTACTATTTTTATATAGATTAGCGTAGATAGGAAAGTTCAGCACTGCTCGAAGAAAGTATAAAGTTATTCCAATATATAGGATTATACATTTTGTGCTTCCGAAAGTAAATGTAAATAACAGACATTTCTGGTTGAGATTTCGATCAAATAGTTGTTTTAATTTATTGTGTAGACCTCGCCATTACTTGAAGGCTACAACATCTTACGAATATCCTCTTATAAGATTGGATCCTTTTGAGTTAATTTCCTATGACTCGTCTGCACATAGCGGGTAATAGCTCGGTGATAACTTAACTCAAATTTTTACTATTTTGACCCGTTCAATGGTTATTAAACGATACATATTGTGAATGTGAAACATTATATTAAACATATAATGCATTTGATCACAGTTCTGTTGTACATGTGCTAATGAAGCATATTTATCAAAATCCGGATTACGAAATGGATACCACTTGTTACAAATATGGATATTTTATGGATTGTTTTTTCGAAAGTTTCGCAAAACAAGTAAGAAAATTATATTCGGTTGTGCCGAATCCTTTATACCCACCACCTTTATCTTACAAAAATGGGGAAACACTAAATTGTAATAGGTGGGCGTGGCAGTGAAATAACTTTCAATGTTTCTGCCAAATTTGAATCCGATATCTTCATTTTTGCGGCCAGGAGAATGTTTACCACAGACATTAGATAGTTAAGCAGCCAGACAAATGGACAGACGTACCAACGGATACGTTTAGGTGGATTCCGAATTTCATACTGATCAAGAATATGTACATTCTATGTGGTTGCAGAAGCATCTTTCTTAATGTTACAAAAATTTTCACAAAAAGAATTAAATTTCAATATTCTATTACATCGAGTGGGCGTGGTCGATCTTTTCCATTTTTGCACAGAGAATACGGGATAGCTAGCGCAACATTTTTGGAATTTTCTAAGTGTATCTGCTATGGTTTACGAGTAATGAGCAAATATCCAATTTTTTTTTTTTGCTTTCAAAAGCAGAGGTGTTCTTAGTCTACGGCGCGTCCTTGGACTGATTTACCCTTTTTCAATATAAATGTGCGTGCAAAAACTTTCAATGTTTCTGCCAAATTTGAAGACGATACCTTCATTTTTGCGACCAGGAGAATGTTTACCACAGACGTTACACAGAGAGACGGACAGACAGACATGCTTAAATCGATACCAAAATTGATGATAATCAATAATGTATATACTTCCTTACTATATATATACTTCCCTACTATATATATATACTACCCGTCACCTTTGGTGGTGGGTATAAAAACAATAAAAATTCCGTCCTTTCCTATATCTATCGTGTTTTATCACCAATTTGTATAACACTTTTATTAGATTTCTTTTATAGTTTTATTCAATATTTAAAATTCAAAATTTTCACATTCTGTTTTCTTTGCAGTTTCATGTTGTTTTTGCTTTACTTATTGGTAGGATGCTTTTAAGCTTAAAAATGCAAGTAACAATGGCAGATACGATAATCTATTCAGTCATTATTATGCATATCCTGGAAGATTTACTAATTTTTTATTCTTTACCCACACACGCACATACACACATATGTAAAATAGAAGAACAAATGGTTGCTAAATAATGTATTTGGTTTACAAAAAGACTTGCATGTATGTATGTGTAAACGTGTTCGTGTCCGGGTGCCTCTGAATGACTCTCTCCTTCACTCAAGCATTTATATACCATATCAAGAATTTTGACCTATGCACACATAAGCACGTAATCTTTATTGTTGACCGACCGACATTAACCGTTCATTGTGTGTGCATTGTTCGTTGTATGTCAGTTATTATATGACATGTGAAATGAAATTGTTTTCTTTACAAAAGCTTTAAAAGAACACAAAAGAGGGCAACATAACAAATAATGAAAAAAAAAAAAAATAAATAAAAAAAAAAATTAAAACCAAGTGAGAAAAACATATTTGTCTTAGGGGGAAGCTTGGTTACCCATTATCTAAAGAAAACTTTTGTCAGATGTAGATGAGCTTATATAAGCGTTTCACTTCTATTTATAATGTTATGATATATATTTAATGATTTCATTATTTAAATTAAGTATTTGCGAAAAGTAAGATCTGGGTCCGATTTTTTGTATTATGTTTATATATATAGGAAGAGTACAGGGATTAAGTATTTTTAAAAATTTTTTTTCTAACAAATTCTTAAATGGTAATGGAAACATAACATGCTTGTGCCTTCAATCTTGCTTCTTACGAGAGTGAGAACGGTCTTAAAACTGGACTAAAATCTGATGGACACACAACTAATTAGATTATCTTCGAATTTGTCGGTAATCAAGTGTATATAGATTAAATCATGTTTCTTATCCTTACTGATACAAATACTTATCATATGATACAAGTGCAAGTATATGCTAAACTTTTGTATAATAGCGCGTCTACAAGAAAAAAAAAAGGGAAATTTGTATGAGTTTCTTTATCTACTGACAGTGCACGAATTTTAATGCGCTATAAAATAAAAGATGTTATCGTCAACCGCTGTGTATTTAGATCTAACATAAATGTTTGTTTACCCTTAACTATACATATACATGAGTATGTACGGAAGTACACTAGCGTAAATCAGCATAACTATGTGCCCCACACATAAAGTAATTGTAGATATTCACGTGAAACCAATTGTTATGTATTTATTATGATTTACTTATTTTCTTTTTCTCTTTTGTTCTTATTGTTTTGAAAACATTTTATATTATTTTCTATTCAAATGTTTTATTGTTGTTATTATTGTCTGTAAAATTTCTTCTTATATTCATATTTGTTTATTGTTCACTAACTGAATCTGTCATCCTGAATATTCAGTGAATACAGGGTATCGTAAACGCCCAAGCGTTCATTTCAATACAATTTTTTATATTCAATGAGACGAAAATTCAGTAAACTGGGGTAGTGATGTAATGAAGAACTTGTTTAACGCATCAAGGGCGTGTGGAAGTTCTATTAATCATTTGTTGTTTATGTAGGTTTTCTTTTTTTTTTTGCTATCAACTAATTTTTTTCTTTTTCACTATAAATCGATTAAGGAAATTTTTGTATTTATTGTACATCGAGAAAAACTTAATAGAACTCTTTAAAGCAAATGTATTTTATTAGGCAAAGTTTTGGGATCATTGAAGTGATTTCACGTGAGTCATAAGTATTACGTACTTTTTGGAAATCTTGTCTGAGTTATAAGCACATGGAAAATCCAAATGCGTGGTGCAAAAGAGATAATTTTATATAATTATGCTCGCTTTGGTTTTAATTTTTTATATAAATACAACTTTATATTTCAATTAATTTTCAATTAATTGTGGGGCGATTAGTGAACGTTAAACTTTAGATCGTATAGTTTATATTTTTGATTTTTTTCACGTGTTCTTTTACCTAGGCTTTATGTGAACAAACTTTCCCTTTTTTGCACTAATAAACCAATAGGATTATTTTTAAACACTTGCTTTATATCATCATGGCAAGCAGCTCATTGTTTTCAATACGGGGCGGATGCGTATGGTTTTTCCCTCGGAATTGCAAATATTTTCCGCCAATTTCTTAAGCTTTCTAGAAATTCGGACAGCATATTATCTAAGATTATCTGTCCGATTAAGCAAGTGAGAGTTCTGAGAAGATTTCTCTATGTCTCCACATTTATGCAAGTTTTCGACATACTTGAGGACCGAAACCTTTAAACGTGACAAAAAAAAAAGTACAATTGACTGAAATTCTAAAATACGTGTCTTTCTATTTCCGATGTCTTAGGAATAGACCGTATCGCTTCGAAATCTAAGAAGTGTCGGATTTTAGTATTTAGTACACGGTATTGAGAACTTCAATTTTGATGGACTAACCTAAAGTGGCAAACTAGCACCCTGTAGCAGTTTTTATCAATCGATTGCTTTGTCTTTTTAGAGTTCGGCTTTAGAACAAATCAGAAACTTTTATTCACTTTAGGGCGGATCATTAATAAACGTAAAATATAGACGTATTAGATTCACCAGCCAGAGCGATTTGGACTCTGGCCTTTTAGCAAGCTCTAAGAAATATTTGTATTAAACTAATTGGGAACTAATTCCTCTTATAGGATATAGGGAAGTTTTATTTCTTTTCTTTTAACTAAAATTTTAGATGGTCTTCGAAGTCAAGACTAATTTTTTTCAAATATGTTAAGTTTTAGTTTTTCGCATAATTGACAGTACAAGGAAACAAATGAAATATATAGATTTTATTGAGGTCTCTTATATATATATTCTCGGTGAATATACACGACAAAATGAAATTAGTATACTTCATCCTACGTTTGTGGGCTTAAACATCTAAGCGAATCATATAGTGTCAGAGATACAAGAATACAAGTCAAAAATATATACAATCAGTCATATTTTGGTGTTGTGATCGTTCGTTAAGCATAAGAGTTTGCGACTTTGTTTTGTAGTCATAGTCAGTGGGACTTTGTATCAATTTTGATATTCTAAAGCAATAGACATTGCTACATCACAAATCGATGTACCGAAGAGAAAAAAGCAAATTTCGGCAGATGTCACACATAAAAACAAACAAATCAATCAATCAGAGGTATTTTACAGCGCTTCAAAGCGATTGAACCAACGATATTATAATTCTTATCTACACCTATTTCGTAAACCAAAAAATATAATACTGGGAAAAACTATATTCAAATTGATTAACCGAAAAAATTTGATGAGAAGAATACACCATTTTTACTCCAATCCTAAAGAGCAGAGTAATTTTTCTTTATAATATTCCGTCGCAAAATTTTTGGATCATCTACAAAGTTTCTTGAAGAGCGATCTCTTGATTTGAAAGACGCTTACCTCATCCCTAAAATTGTCTTTTTAAAATTTTTCTGTACAATATTACGTTATAAGAAATACAAATGTTCTCAATTTTGTGATTTTTTTTTTATGTGTCCAAATTTTTATGATTTAACCTAAGAAAAGTGAAACATCAATTTGACGTACGCTTGTGACATCTCTCCGATTTTATTCACAATACGATTGAATGTATCTTAAATTAACTTTTAAATCCATACTGTTGTCAATTATCTACATAGCACTTTTTTCCAAATAAATACTGATTATTATCAACATGAATTTTTAAAATTATTTCTTACGTAATCTACGGCTACGTTGCTATCGGAGACGATTTTTTTTTTATTCAAAACAAAAAGTCATGCATTTAAGATTTATCAGAGAAATACATCTTTTTTATACGAAGAATTTTCAGTTACTCATACGTAACGTTTAATTTTTGTTATTCTTCGTACACATATTGTGCAGTGTATACGCACCGAAGACCCACAATAATCCAATTGCAATAGTATTTGCAGTGTACGTGGGTTCAAATCTCATTGCGGTAGAGTTTTTCATATCCGAATGCAATGAAAAAACACCAACGAGCCGATAGCCTATGTTGCCAGTGCTCTCATCCTCTCTAGTCTAACAATTAATTTCATTAATCTAGAGTATAATAATAATAATAGTAATAATAATAATAATATTGCAAAGACTGTTAAACTCTCTATTGGATTTTTTTTTTTTGCAATTTCTGTCGGATATAAGAAAACTTAATAAAGTAATAATAATCGAGAAAATTATTAAAGCACATATTTTTAATTATTAAATAAATTATTTTTGACAAATATAAAAAAATGCCAACACTGAAACCATTCTAGGAAAGCATTCTTGTTTAGTTTGAGATAAGCTACGGCTTTCAAATTATTTGATGCAAATTTCAATCTAAGAACAAAAAATCACTTACTTTACTTGTCTATAGCTAGTAGGGAAGTAAAAAAAGATCTTGGTTGTTTTTAGACTCGCGAGTGTTTGAATGGAAAAGTTCAATTTTTATTAATTTTCGATTCACAAAAGACAATCATCTCCTAATAAATAATAATAATAATTTAATAAATATTAATAATATTTAATAAATAATATTTAAAATCCTCTACTTGCATCTCTTTAAAATCTCGTCAAAAAATTTTTAAAGAGGTTATTAAAAATTTCAAACAAATTTCAATCCCTGCAGTTTTAAAAATTCGTGTTCCGAGGAAAAAGCATTTGAAAATTTTTTACAATTAGTCTACAATTCCTTGCTTTGCTATGTTCAAATATTTTTTTCTCAATATATTATTTTCCTTCGAAAATTTTTATGCTAAGAGGTACCGCTTTCGCTGCGTATGTCAATCACAGATTCGTAAATTTTGCACTTCACGTATTTGTGAGATGTGAAATAAAATGTCAAGAAAACGCATAAATCTATAACGCTAGAAATGCCTTTAAGTGGATATAAACATTTACTGAAGACATCTATTAGAGGTTAGTGAGAAAAGTTAACTTCATCAGAGAAGGCATTAGGTTGCAATTTTCCTAAAAAGAGAATTCATTTCGTACAAGCAGTTTTTTCTGAGTGTGTTTGAAATTTCAAGGTAAAAATTTTTGTTGGTTAATGCATTTTTTCCCCCTGATACTAAAGTGCTTAAAGCATCTATTTACAATGGTTTTCCTCTTTAGGTAATGTTTTTATTTGATTGTAATTGAGAAGAAAGAAACCAACTTTAAAAATATAAGAAGGCTTATATGATTCCTTCAATGTGTTGTTGGTGCTTTTCAGATAATAGATGAAAGCTTTAAATACCTCAAAACGAGGTGAAAAGCAATAATTGAGTTAAAATAAAGTAACTAACAAAGGGTTTTTAAAAGTTATTTAAAAGCCACGCTCTGTCTCTCTCTCTCTCTCTCTATCTCTCTCTCTCTTTCCATTTGACTTAAACATAAACGACATGACTATCTAGCACATACTTAATGATTAAAGATACCACTGCTACCAGTTAATTATATTCTATATATTTTTCTAACTAAAGGATTTGTAAGTAGTTTCTATTTTATATAAGTAAAGTTGTCATCAGCAACATCTAAATGATTTTCCTTTCTTTGATTATTCTTGCAGTAGTGCGTATAACTCTTGTAGTGTGCTTCCTCAATATGATGAATGAATTAAAGAAAAAAAAATGTTAGATAAATAATTTTAGTAAAATAGCAAAATTCATTAAATTTAATCTAATCTTCTTTGATTTTTTTTCCTTTCTAAATTAAATTTTCCTTTTAATCTACTGACTGATAACATGAAAAAAGCGGTGCTTAAATAATAACCAGGATAGAGAAGGAATATGCAAATGACGTGAACACTCTTAAGTGGGCAAAACCAAAAGCGTTTTTATGCGTGGGTGTATATGTATGTGTTTGTGTGTGTTTTTTGTTACTTGCATTATGAATCTCTTCGTAAGCTATGGCATTACCGCATCAATTGTCTGTTGATAAAAGAGAAATGCATTCATTAACTTTTCAAGTGTTACTTGTTGGACAAACAAAGATTATACTGCAGTCGTTTTAATCAGGTTAATATCATATGAGACAAAAGATCCTGATAACAATGTTCTGGAAAATAGAAGAAAACGAAAAAAAAAAAAACAAACAAAAATTGTATATTCAGCTTTAAACTAATCATTTGATATTTATACTATTTTTATACGATTTTAATAAAATTTAAAAAAAAAAGCCAAAGAGAATATATTTCTTAAAAATCATTCGTAATATATAATGAAAGTATTTGGTCCATTTTTTGAAATGTAAACATTCCATTGCTTAACTGTAACCTCATATATGTGGCAATATTGTTCATGTGTGAATATACCGCTATATGACAACAGTTGCTCATATACCAATATGCCCTCAAGAGGCAATGCTACTTACGCGTGAATATTCCGACAAAACTTAGGATTGTCCGGTGCGTGAACACGTCATCATTTGATGGCCTTATTTCTAATACAACGTATCCGTAATGTAATAAATCCATGCATTCTTCATATTATAACATAATATACTAAATATAGTATACCCAAATTATTAATTTTTAAACAATAAAAAAAACATTTGTATAAACTATTATTTAGGAAAAGTTTTCAATTTCCTATATGTTACGATATGTTCGTATGAACCCATCTATCGATAGTAGTTTAATTCTAAGATCTATCGTGATGAGAGCAAAATAGAAAGTATTTAATTTCGTAGAAAAAAAGTTCACAATAGTTTAACAAATAAATAGATGGACAGATTGTACGAGATTGATTGTTGGTTTCGTTGTTCGTGCTGATCAAAAATATTTATATAGAATCATCCATTTCGTGGTTCAGATTTGTCAAAATTGTTTCAATAATGTATGTAAAAGAGAATTATTATCCGGGGCATAATATCTTTAGACAAATTCCTGCCATTTTACAACATAGACCGTTTAGTGATCCGTGAATTTGTTAAAATAGTAAAAAAGTGTTACAAAAATGATGATTCTATAGTAGGTACGTTTCATGCATTGCAAGCAGATTATGGTCGATATTGTTAAGAAGTGCCTTTAACAAGTTAGTACACGTGGGTTCAAATCTTGTTGCGGTAGAGTTTTTTTCATAACCAGTAAATGAAATAACACCAACCAGCCGATAGCCTATGTTGCTAGTGCTCAATTCATCTCTCTAGTCTAAGAATTCGCTTTATTAATCTAGATTATAATAATAATAATAATAATAATATGGTCGATATTAATCGTCCATTTGAGAGCACTGTAGACAAACTTTAAAGAAGTTCGAAGAAACTGGATCTATAACAGACTTGTTAAGGCCTATTATCGAAATGCACGTTCAACCGAAAACATCGTTACCGTTAGGAAAAGTATCGCACAAGATCCCAATTTATCCATTACATTGCATTCGGGGCCTATCTTACGGTACATTATGACTTAATTTGCATTCCGATTTGGATTTCCATTCTTGCAAAATTCAGTTAACTGAAGCCGGTCGACAATGCAATGTGTAAAAAATACACTGATTAGGTGCTCGAAGGCAGCGTTTAGATGACGATTTTTTGCATAAATTTTTTTTCGGTGATAAAGTTTACAGTCTGCAAGTAAAGTAATTGCGTCTGGGGGCAACAAAAATCCACAAATAACTGTTGAAAAACATGTTAGCTGCAACTCTACAACATACGTGAAATAACGTAACACACTTCATGTATTTACGAGGAAGTGTTTATGTGTACGTTTTATATAGAGAATTGTTTATACGAAAAGCAGAAATATGAAAAATAACATTAGAGCTATTAGTCCATGAATTTATTTCTTGGATCTAAATATATTATAATAATGATAATAATATTAATAAACAAATATTATGTTAAGTAAATTATAAATTTACTTTTATTTTATTTAAGTAAATTATAAATTTTTGTAGACCCTATGACGAATCTGTGGACCAAATTAGTCAATATGTTGCCGTATCTTGACTACAGTGAAAGGAAAACAATTTTCAATTATATTTGTTTAGAAAGGAAAAGTTTCTCGAGCTTCTAAATGTAAAAGTAAACAGACAATTCGTTGTTCACGTTAACCGTATAAATATCTATAATTTATGAAGCCTCCCGTGCTCTTTTTCGTGTACATTTAATAAAACTAATATACTCCCTGTAGTGCGTATAATTAACCGCAAGTTTGTTGTATTATAGCTTTGCTATGTGTGATGACACAGTTTTCTTTTACTGAATTCGATTCTGCTTAGCATCATGGGAGAGCGTAACGTTATGTTTGCTGTTGTCTTTATAGCACTAAATGGGTATCCGAAGTCTCTTAATACCTATACGTATGTGTGTATGTATGTATGTATGTATCTATGGATGTATGTATGTATGTATGTATGTATGTATGTATGTATGTATGTGTGTATGTATGTATGTATGTATGTATGTATGTATGTATGTATGTATGTATGTATGTATGTATGTATATACTCTTGGCTCAAAACATTACACAAAGCAAAGCATTTGACTTTTTTTGAGGCCATAAAAAATATTACTTTGTTGTTACTTTGCACAGATGTTGTTTTGTAACGAAGTGTGATGAACTTTAATTAATTAAAATTTATTTTTCTTATTACTTTTCCAATTTCAGTTACAGAAAAAGAAATCAGACAATGGTAAGTAACAAAACAAAAACATTTCAAAATAATTTGTAGTATTAACGTCTCTTATAAACATTTCGTGTGTATTTTTTATGTGAAGGCATAAAGGATTTTTAAAAGACTGTCCCAATGGCTTACTCACCGAAGAAGTAAGTAAAACGTCACTTGCAATCGCTTACCCACCTTTATGCTTACCAAATTATTATTAAATTTTTATCTGTTTTTGTGAATTCTTTTTTTTTTTTTTGTTTTTTCTGTATTTTACGATTTGCCTGGATTATCGGTTATAAAAATTTTAATATATACTTCTAATTTTTTTTTTTTGTTTTTTCTGTATTTTACGATTTGCCTGGATTATCGGTTATAAAAATTTTAATATATACTTCTAATGTAAAACAACAACAATAATAACAACAACAACAAAAACAACTAAATTGCAATTTATAACCAACGAAATAAAATCCGTCAAAATGAAACAATACAAACTGATGTACTTCTTATGTGTTAAAAACTTTTGATTACTTTCCCTCTCTCTCTTTCTATCTCTCTCACTTTACGTTTTGGCTTTCGCTACGCAATTCGTGCTGATCAACCATGGGAATGCTAACAATTTGTGATATTTTCTATGCAACTTAATATCCGTGACATATTCGATTAAATGTAACACATCTCTAATGCTTTCGTTATGCATACATATATATATACATACATATATATGAAAATGAAAATGCACGGTTTGTATATAAATATATGTATGTATTATATTCGGTTTATGTTGCTTACGACGCCATCTCTGCAACTAATGTGGCGCCATTGATTACTACTAATATATATGCTCTCCCGGTACGCATGGATTGCTGTATTTATGCGTTTAAATACATGTATGTGTATGCGTGGGTGTTGTCTATATGTATATGTGTACGCGTGTATTATCTTAAATTATGTTTATAACCATTCTCTCTCAGGGTTTTATTAAAATTTATAAACAATTTTTCCCCCAAGGAGATCCAAGTAAATTTGCCTCACTGGTATTCCGTGTATTCGATGAAAATAATGTAAGTTACCTTAATGCGCTTAAATCATACAGTTTATTAAGCTTATTGCAACGCAAGCGTGCATGCATGCATGCATGTGCAACACAATTACGCTTAGAGTTTATTATTGAGTTATACTGCATTTTATGTCATAATTCGTTTTGTTTTATGCTCCTCATTAAATTCTCATAAACATTAATTGTTTCTTAAGAACTATAGTTAATGATTTTTTATTCATTAATTTCGTTTAATAAAAACGAGTATTGTTTATAAAAAAATAATTGATAACCATAACTCTTATAAAGATAAATAATGATTTAATATCAAAGTATATACGTAGTAAACAGTAAATACGTGAAATTTTTTCACTTCAAAGTCATCGAATTTGTCTCACACATTTTGTAAGTTTTCTTCATCATTTTTGGAGTAGTTATCTCATTTGGTCATTCGATCATTGTGATGTTTGCTTTGAAAACTGACTATTTCGGTTTTACGCGGATACTTGCTATGATGAATGTCGACCTACCTCAGAGTGCACCTAAGCATAGGACTATTTTTTCAGCAAACGATAGTCGACGTCCCTCAAACTGTGAAATAATCTCCAACAAAGTGGGCCCCAATATTCTTGAGGTTTTAGAACAAGGATTTCCTGGGTACAGTCCAGATTAGAGAATGGTCCTATCTGGGATTCCACAAACACTGCGATACCTCTCAAGGGATAGTACCGAGTAATCAGGCAAAAACCATTCTACAGGCAGTGTATTAGGTAAACAATAGAAAATGCAAGAGAAATCTTTCTTTGGGCAACCTGTTCCCCGATGATTTATTTAGTCCTTTAGATATGCTATACATCACCGAAAGATCGCCTTAACATCTATCTCTTGGATTATTATGTACACAGCTACCCATGCCAGCCATGCTCCTATATTCGATACAGTTGCGATGGACCACAAAATTCGCAGTATATTAGATAATTGTCCCTTCGCACTAAAGAATTTAGAGAAGAAATTTTCCGTTTTCATACGAAAAAAAAAAACACTTCTCCCGATGATTTCCTCTTACAATCCTCATTAACCTATCGTCTGGCATTGATAGTTAAACTTTAAGTTTTCGTAGATGATAACCGTTTCGGACAATCTCATCCACGCTCGAGAATGAAGCTATAATCTAGTATAACCTCGTCTAAAGGCCAGTCAGACTTCAACTACAGTTACATTGCCACATTGGGACCACGCAGAGGTGAGGGTTCAGCACATTTCTGAATTCTTTATGTAATAAAAAATTCCGGTTCTATATTTACAAACCTAGTATTTCAGTTGAAGTTACAAAAACTATTACAAAACAACGCCTTGTTTTCCCTTCCTCTCTTCTTCCGACTCTTGATCGGACTCAACGCCAGAATACGATCGTAAAATTTATAAAATCATAGTGTTTTTCTATTTTTATTTTTAATTTCCTTTTTTTTGCAAACTACAAACGTCGTCTATATATTAGACCGGTTATTGCTGAGAATATCTTCGTACTAATTTCGCCGTTCTCTTTCCTAACATCGTAAAAGTGTATATATACGAGTATAATAAAAGCTTCTCTTAGATATCAATACCTCTGCTTATCGTTCAAAAAAAATATATATATTTAATAACATATTTACATCAACAACTTATGACTTATATCCGATGTCGGAAAATTCAACAAAGCTCTATAGGCAGTACAGAAGTACTGAAAATTTCGCTATCACGTTTGTAGTTTAAATTCGATATCAAAGATCCAGAGGTATAACGAGAAAAAAAAAGGAAAAAAAAACATTAAATTAGTTTTCTCAAGACTTGTTGATCTCAACTAAAATTTTATAAAAAATTTCTAGAAACTTCTTCTATAAATTTTCAAGACGATCCATTAATGATGTTTCCACAATAGGAGAGAATTATTAGTATTCATTTGTGGAACCAAATTTTTTAAAACTCTAATTACCCTTACTACCATTTACGGTTGCGTTGAAATAAGGAAAAACTTCAGTAAGTTATAAATCTATCTCTCGGTTTCTGCACGTCTTTCTGATATTTGCTTACAACACAAAGGTTCCTAAAAACAAAAAACAAAAAAATCAAACAACATATTATGTTAACACGAAACATTTTTCTTAAAACGCACATAACAAATTTTTTTTTCTAAATAATAACGTAGAATATAAAGCATTACTATGTATACTAACCTAGCTTTCCTTGTGTAGGGCTTTTGAATAATTTTGTACTAATCTCTGGGCCAATTTCGCAGCTTTTTGAATTTGTCTTTTTTTTTGAGTTCAATATATTTTGAATTCATCATATTGGTAAATTCTTCAGATACCACTAAATTAATTCGGTCGTATTAGTCTGTTCAATAATTTAGTAGGATTTTCTTTGTGTGTACTTTTCTCAAGTGTCGTCTTTCACAATTAGTGTTCGCTCTAAAGGATTTAAAGGCTTTTTAATTGCGAATTATTGAAAATATTTTAAGAATAGAAGTTTATCAATTTGAAATATTTATCTGTTTGAGAACCTATGCGTATATCTGAGTTTTATTGTCGATATCCTTGTTATTGGTACAACTTTAAATTGTATAGTTATATACATCGGAAAGACTTTTGAAGATTATTAAAATTGAAAATGAATTATTGTAAAATAAAGTGAAAAAAAAAGTAATTTTTACCAATAGTTTGCAATTTCAAGATCATAAAACTGCCCTTTCATATGCGAAAATTTTTTCTAATTCTTTTATACCGAAAATCTTATGTCAGAGTCTAACTGCATTCGACGCATCTGTGAAAGACCGAATCGAACGCTTTCCGTATTATGAAATGCTAAAAAAAAAAGGGAAGAAAATGAGAAGAAAATGTATAATATTCCTTAGTTGAATTCATTATAAGCATCAAATGATTTACTTAATGAATTTTTTTAGCAGAAACATTGATTCCTTTCTGATCGCAATCAACCTAATATCTCTTCACTGGTCGTGTCAACGCAACTAGTGTAAGATATTTTTGCTAGGAAACGCTCTTAAATCAGGACAGACACTTTTTAAAATTATTTATTAGTATTTTGGAGAAGTTCGAAAATAAAAAGTTAGATTGTATTCTCCTAGCAGGGTTGCATTTGACACATTTTCCAGCTATTTCGAAGCACATCAGGATGATTTTGAAATTGGAAATAATAATTTTTTTTTCAGATAATGAATTTCTTTCCTCATACTATAGAACATTGAAAACAACTGTTAAGACCATAAAAAATTTTTCTTTTTTCTAAAAAATTTACGATGGTTTCATTTCTTGAAGGTATCAACATAGTTCTTGTAGATAAGAAACAAAAACAAATTAAGGTTAAGTTTATAATTTTTTCTCCTTTTCAAAGAGTTAAGATGCAGAACAGTAAAGAATGCTTTCACTGAAAAAAAAGGAAATATTCATTCAAAATTATTTGAGCTTTACTGTTCAGTATTAATTTTTATTATTATTACTTAAATGCTTATAAAATGGTTGCCAGTAGACTAGAAGACGCGTCTACATTTTGCTTTAAATGACCTATAATAATAATAATTATAATAATAATTTTAGTTTTTTATTCATATTTTCTTGTAGACACTGATGTATTGTATTACTTTTCGTATAAAATGAAAACGTGAAAAATTGAATATATTTACAGTTTTTCCTACTAGGAATTGTTATTATTTGTGTCTTCTCTTCATTATCTTCTTAAAGTCATTGCATTCTATTTGTGGTTTTTTGCGCGAGCTCATTTGATTTCATATTATCATTGCTGGCTAATTCTTTACATTTGTACTCCGACATCTGTGTGTTTTGTAGATGTATGTATATTTTTATTTCTCAAAGGATTTGCCAACTAATTGCACAATTTCTGTAAACGCAACTCAATTATGAATTACATTTCTTTTGTTTTAATATTTAATGCATAAGTGTTATGGTTTATGGTTCTTACAAAAAAAAAAACAAAAAAAGAAAAAAGACCTTTTTTTTCTTTTCTACATTTTTATTATTAATTTCCGGTGTTATGGTACCTAATACCTTTTTGTTAGTTGATATTTCACTTCTATGACACTATATTACTGTCATTTTCTTTTTCATTTCATTTCGTTTATACTGTAATCTTTAACAGGATGGCTCAATAGAATTTGAAGAATTTATACGAGCCCTGTCTGTAACATCAAAAGGCAACTTGGATGAAAAATTGCAATGTAAGTTCAAAATACATATAAATACCAAACCTTATACATCGTTGCATATTCTATATCTTAAGCCTCATTCCCTGTGCCTTATGCCTTATGTGGTGGCAAATCCCAATGTAAATCAAAAAAAAAAAAAAAAAGGAAAAAATATTAAAATTTGAGAAAAGAGTGCAACGTCAAAAGGAGGAAAATAAGGTTTTATACATTCTAGATTCAACACTAACAATTCAATGCTATGAAAACTAATGGAAATAAAGTTAATCGAAGCAGAAATGAAATAGTTTTTGAATTTCTTATCAGAGCATGTACATATATATTTATTTACTCATACCGTCTATAGCATTTAGTATTAAGAATCAGTGTTTTTATAAGGTATACGATGCATATATTACATACATATATACATACATACATAAATGTTTTCGTCAAGTTTCTTGACTTAACGGATTTCGTTTTCTCAAACTTGCGTCTTTTGTTTGCTGATGTCGTGTGAAAATCGCGTGAGAGAAAAGTTCAAATTTTCCAAATAGCGATAGTACAACGGTAGAGAGCAACTGAAAACGGTGTGTGTAATTGATAAATTTGAATTAGTCAGAAAATCCTAACATTAACATTTGCTTGCGGGAAAACATTATATAGAACAACAAAACCATTATATAGAACAACATTGTATAGAATTTGTATCAACTGCCAAATCATAACGATAAAATAATGAAATATTGCTCTGTGTTGCCAAAGTGATCCAAGGAACAGAGAGAGTATAAAAATATAAAATATATAATTTCTGTAGGATTTTTCATTAGAAGAGGCCTCTTATCAAAGTTGATTTTTGGTTGGGGTCCTTTGAAAATCACAAGCTGAAAATATTACATGTTTTCTTCAAGTTTCTTTTCTTTTCGAAATAATCGGTTAAAATGACATCGTACCTGCTGTCGTCTGTTGAAAAAAAAAAAAACAGATCTCTTTGGAGAGTCTTTGGATTTTTCTACGGCTTAAGCTGTTAGTACATAGCTCGGTTTGAAGAATAACACTTAATTGGCATATTCGACTGATTAATTGCTTTGCCTAAGACTAGCAATATTATCTTTAATCGCGTCAAAGTGAAAGAATATTTATTTTTTTGCAAGACTTGAATGCAAACTTAAATAAAACATTTGCATAATTTGCAAATTTTATTAAAGCTTATTACGATTAAATAAATAAATAATAAGAGAAAGAAACTAAGATAACGTTTATCTTAAGGAAATATATAAAGTTTCCTTTCGATTGTTGCAAAGATTAAGTTTGAAATTAGGCAAAAGATCCGTTCTTTTAAAAACCTTCTTTGCAACGGTCAAAATTGTAATCATAGTATAGTGCATTAGATCACTTGCTGATAACAGCATTATAAACGGATTCGTGTAGTACTTTTTTACTTAACATTTATTTAAGATCTAAGAGAAAGTTTATAAAAATTATGATACATATGATATGATGAAACCTACAATAAATTCTATCATAATAATATCATACGTTACATTATGCGTAAAAAAATATATTAAGACCTTCGGTTCGAGAAAGTATGATTTTTAAAATGCACCTCATAATAGGAAAACTTTAAGACAAAATTTGACAAAATTCAACTAAACAAGTAAGAAATTTATATTCGGTTGTGCCGAATTTTTTATACCCACCACCATTATATTAAAAAAGGAGGAAAAAGTAAATTGTAATTGGTGGGCGCGGCAGTGAAAGAACTTCTAATATTTCTGCCAAATTTCAAGCCAATATCTTCATTTTTGGAGAATGTTTATCACAGATATTGGATAGCTAAGCAGCCAGACAGATGGACAAACGTACCGACGGATATGTCTAGGTGGATTTCGAATTTCATACTGCTCAAGCATATAGACACTTTACGGGGCTTCTGAGAAACTCTTCTTAATATTACAAACGTTTCCACACAAAAAAAAATTTAATTTTAATGTTCTATTATATCGAATGGGCGTGTTCGATCCTTAGCGTTTTTGCACAGATATTACAGGATAGCCAGTGCAATATTTTTTATTCTCTACAACTTTTTCCCATGTTTCTGATTACGTGGCGATACCGCGTCGAAAGAACTCACAATCATTTGAGGCTACGCATGAACCACTTATTCAACTTTGTAGAACCGCGTGCCAGCCAAGCCAAGCTGCATCGATCTGAAGAAGTGGTAATCAGAAGGCGCTATATGTGATGAGTACGCTGGGTGTAGCAGAATATTTCTTTCAAGGTGCAACAGAGCATCCTTGACAACTCTTACAACATGTGGCCGAAAGTTATCGCCCAAGAGGATGAATTTTTTAACCGCTACTGCTGGTCTTTCTTGTAGCAATACTTTGTTCAATTTGATCAATTGACGTCGGTAGACTTTCGCAGTAACAATTTAATTCGGTTTTAGTAGCTCGTAATACACTACATCTTGCTGATCCCATCATATGCACAACAAAACCTTATAGCCATGAATATTTCGCTTCGTTGTCGATGACTATTTCCTTGACTATTCCATGATTATTTACGTTCGCGATTGTCGTAGTAGATCCATTTTTCATCGCCAGCCACCACCATACGTTACAGAAAACACTTTTCTTTTTGTCTGGCAACCAAGGAAATCACGATGTTGAAACTGTTCGAAAGTGCATTTTCAGTCAATTCGTATTGTAGCCATTTCCTTTCCTTTTGGACCTTTCCCATGGAGTGAAAACGTCCAGAAACAGACGATTCATCAACTTTTAAGTTGTTCGAAAGTTCTTTAAGAGTATGAGCTGGGTTTTCGTCCAATAAGTCTTACAGTTTGTCAAACTTCAAAATTTTTTGCTTCTCCAGGCTATTCTCATCACCACTTTTAAACCCATGAAACCAAAACCAACAATTACGATACGATGGAGCAGCATTGCCATAAGCTTCGGAAAGTTTTTGATGATTTTCAATAGGATGTCTCTTTAAATTAAACAACAAAAGCAATGAATGTCAAAATGAATGCAATTTTGAGCGTTCCATGATCAGCGTCTGTATATATTGAATAGCTTAATAATACTAAATGGAGCCCTTTTATTTTAGGTAGAGCAAAGTCAAAACCATCGAATTCAACTCTTATCTACACTGGCATTATCCATTATTTTTTTTTATCACTTTTATCTGTAAAACTTGCTGGCCGAAATACACGCAAGTATCTAATATTTTAACAATAATTAAAGGGATTTTTTTTGCAGCGAAGTTAATTACTTTAAAATGATAGCAATAATAGTAATAAAAATATACGCGTTATCATAAAATTTATTACTTAAAATTTTTTTTTTTTTAATTTTATTAAAGTCTATTTTAAAGATCACATGCATCCCGATACGTGTTATACGAAACATGTATTGCTTTTATATGGATGTATGCAAAACAAGGCGGGCATTTAATACACTGTTGCACAAAATTGCTACCATCAGAACCCAAAGTATTTACGTATTTTTCTACTGTGTTTTTCTTCTTCTTTCTACTTTTTTCCTTTTTTTTGTTTTTTTGCTTTTTGAATTTCCTTTGCTTTTAGGGGCATTCCGTTTATACGATGTGGACAATGATGGTTATATAACACGTGAGGAAATGTATAACATTGTGGATGCGATTTATCAGATGGTGGTAAGTTATGTATTCATACACAATTTCGCAATCGAAACAATTGCATAAATGAAAACCAAAGAATAAGTAAAAAAAAGGAGGTTTTCTACCCACCACCAAAGCATAAAGATACACTACTTTTGTTATTTCGTTTGTAACGGTTTTAAAAGGCATATAAGTGACTCGATTAAATGTATATATTGGCGATTGGGACGATTTGTCTACTCGTCTCTCTCTCTCTCTCTGTGTATTGGAGGAATTGTCATAGAAAATTAAAGCTTAATAAATATATATTTAATCTCATTCTAGAGACTTGTCTTCAAAAAAAGTAAGAACGATTTGTAAAGAACTTAGTGCTGTGTTGTGTTTTGTAAGAAACTTAACAAGAATTATAAAATATTTCAAAGTAATGCTCCTTATACTCTGGTGCATGTACAACAAGTGCTATTAAAAGGCAATTACTTGACTCGTTTGACATAAACAAAAAAGAACAAAAGTACCGGTACCTTTTTGCCCTAAGAAACGCAAAAGTACAAAAAAAAAAAAAAAAATAAAAGGAAGAGGAAGCAGAAAAAGAATGATGAAATAGACTTATTGATTTGCTGTAACTCTTTGTAACCAGAGAGGAGTAACATAAGAAAAGTTGTTTAAAAAAATTGGAAAAAATAAGAACGTTTTGATGACTTTCTTAACATAACAATAGAACTAGGGCTAATACATTAACAATCATTTGACATTGCTTGCTCTCACATTCTAATGATCTGTTTGAACGAAAATTCTGTTAAAGATTTTTTAACAGAATATCATACTGTATCAAATGTTTACATAGCAAAGGCGCATATACATTTCTGGTCTGCAATTCTGTAATATTTAAGTGTACATATGTGTTACGATATACAATTCCATAGCAAACGTGACTTGTTTTCTCTTTTAGAGTTTGCAATGAATATTCAATATATTCGTAAAATACTTCAAATAAATTTCAAATAAAAATTTACTATAGGGGGCCTAAACAGAAATTTTTTATAATTAAGAAAAAAAATTTAGATTTATTTAATATAGTTTTTCCACATATATATGCCTTTTCTATATTTTATGCAATTTTGTAGAACAAGTATGAGGATTTGTGTAAGACGCGTCATCCATTTATTTCAAATGAGTGATTCACCAGAATATATTCTTATGTAACATAATTTTCTTGGTTTAAATATAATTACAGTACACAAAATAATTTAAATATAATTAAAATAAATAAATCAATAAAATATCAATCAAATCAATATATATATATATACAACAAATATTCAAGAAGTCATCCTTATTCTTAACTTACACAATTTGAATTATTTTTTCGGGCCACATTGAAATGCTCATATTTTGTAGAAAGACAAGCAAAGATAAAAGGAAAGAAGGAAGGTTTCAATGAAGATGAAAAAGATATTACATAGAAGCACTTTTTTTACTTCAAGTAAAGCATATTTCTAATAAAACACATTACGACTCACAGGACAAAAAGTTCTCTTCAGCTTTTGAATAAGCAAAGAAAAGAATAACTGATGTAAGGGATCAGATTTCTTTGAATTGTGTTATGTTAAATTGTATTCGATAACGTAAGCATTACATATATGCAGAAAAAGCTTCAAAAAAAGCTAAATCGGACTACAGCTCCGATTGTCACTTTCACCTTCTCCTTACTACTCTTCTACCGCTTACGAAGTTGGTACTTTTCTGCACTTTTTTCTTTTCTTTTTGGCTTTGGCACTTTGTTTGAATCGTACGAAATATGACAATTAATTTTGTAGAGACAAATATTCTCGTAAATGACTTCGGATATTCCAATATCTGCTTTCTACTGTCTTCATGACCATGAATAAGAAAATCGTCTTACCCTAGGGATCAACAGGAACCTTAAATGAAATATAATAAGGCAATTAGACGAGAAAAGATTAGCTTACCAACGATACCAATTGCCGCGAACACGGGCTTCGTTTACTGGCTTTTGCGTGAAAAATTTTTATTAAATAAAACTTCTTCATTTTTAGCCCGACAGCATGCCGACCTAGAATACAGTAGTTGATTAAACAAAATATAATTCAAAGCGTGTAAATTAGGATTAATATTTTTAATGTTTTATTTACAACACATAATTCACATTTATTTTTTTATTGTAATTTTATTACAACCATTTTTTGTTCCGCGTTATTATACCCTACACCGCTTTTGGTACAGACTTTTATAAGTTTGTTCGGATGCATGTAAAACGCAGAGCAGCTTAAGATAGGTCCACATTTCGTTATACCGATTGATTCAGAATCATTTTTTACATTTAAGTCTGCCTGTCTATCTGAAGTCTGTCCATGTTAACTTTTGTTTAACCTACAGGTCGCAGTTTTTCAGATATTTTGACAAAATTTAGTTTACTAACGTGTTTCGGCCCAAGGACGGAAGGACCACTCTTACGACCACGTCCTATATAATGCCACAATTGAAAAGAGCCTCTATATAACAAAAAAATCTGTGAAGAAACCAATATTTTAGTATATGAAATAAATGTGCAAAATTTGGATCGGATGGGAACATTTTTGGAGTCACCTCCTTCTAATGAACAAAAAACCTTTGTATAGTAAAAAGGTCCAATTATTAATACATTGTGATAAAAATGTACCCCCTAATAATAATTTTGGCATCAAAATTATCTGTATCAAATTTGGCTCAGGTAAGTCTATTTTTCGGATAACACCATAATATATTTCAAAATTTTTTGTGCTTGGTCACGAAAGTAAATGACGAATTTTGTTAGGCAAAGTGGTGTAGGGGATTTAATGGTCGGGCTTGGCCGACTATATTATTTTTAATTGTTTTTAGATTAAAGATATTGTGGTTATAGGCTTGAAATATATTCTTGGGAACCAGCCGCGTAATATAACTTAGTAAAGAACCTTGTACAATATTTCACAGATGATGCAGAAAATAAAATACATTAAATAGAGATATATTAATGTAAGAACATAGATTTTTTTTTAGTTATAGGGAGTTATTGGCTTATAGAAGTTTCTTGAAGCATCCGGAAAACACAATGTTTAGAAGACTTCAATTTCTTAGCGACTTACTCATGTTTTCAATTGTCGGTCCCAATTGACTTGCTTTGCTAGGGAGCTGCGTTCTTCGAATTCTCTTACGTAACACTAAACAGCTGGTTTTGACGGCACATTATTTCCAAGCAAAATTTTCAAAAACAAATTCTTGCAATGAATTTTTTACTATTTCACATCGCAAAGAACAAATAAAATGAGTTAACGTTTAGGTTTATAAAAACCGTGGTATAGGAAATATTTTTAGTCTATATTTTTTGGTTTGGTGGGTATTTAAGATTCGTTTTAAAATGAAAATAATTTTCTTCCATATTGCTTTAGTTTTATATATCCTTCATTTTTACGAACTCATTTCGTTCATTTATTCGTATATCGTACATTTATAAAATTTTTTTTCATTATGAAATTTCTATTGTTTCGTTTTATATCTGACTAACAATTATAAAAACTATTAATACTACAGGGACAACAACCCCAACTGGAGGACGAGAATACACCACAGAAAAGGGTGGATAAGATATTCGATCAAATGGATAAAAATCATGATGGCAAACTAACATTAGAAGAATTTCGTGAGGGTAGTAAAGCTGATCCACGTATAGTTCAGGCGTTAAGTTTAGGTGGTGGTTAAATGAGGTTCTCGTTCTCGTTTAATAAAACTGTTTTTTTGTTTTTTTTTAAATCTCACACTTTCCATATTATTAAAAACCAAAAAGAAATCTTTTTAAAAACTAAATCACTTACTTCCTTGCTACTTACTTCCTAAATATGTATAGTTTTCTCCAATATTTTCCAAACTACAATATTTGAGATTTTATTATTAAAAATTTGTTTCCTAAATCGTCGACATATTTGAGCACCTAAATATAAATAAATAAATCAATCAAATCAATAAACAAATGCTTAACAAATTGAATACACCAATAAAAATATGTATACATACATACATACAGCCTTCTTTTTAAAGGAAGAAAGAGAAAGAAAGCACAGAAATTTTTTTTTTTTTTTTACTTACGTATATATATATATATATAAACATAATAAATAGTCTTTAGCTTTATTATTATTATAAATTCAAATAAAATCATTTTTAACGTAATTACAAACAGAATTTGTATAAAGTGATGATTTACTTAACTATTTATCAAAAAAAAAAAAGAAGAAAATCTCTTTCTAATCAGAAAAAGAAAAGGTAGAAATAATTACTAAAATAAAAAAAGAAAAATGAAAGAAAGAAAGAAAAGTCCATCATACTAATTTAATTTCTATTCTATATGCGGTTCAGCTTTATTATTAACACTTGAACTGTCTCTGGTAGACATATAAGTTTTAAATTTAAATAAACAAAATTCAAATTTATCTAAAAATTTCAGATCTCACCCAATTGTAAACTTCAATACACAGGGATCGCCGCGCAGCGAGTTGGAGCACATCGCAGTGTAGGTTATAAGTTAACATTCAATATTTTTTTTCTATGCTTCTACTCTAACTCTACAGGATTCTACACAAGTCTATAAAATATTTATAAATTCTACAAGACCTTCATTGATTAGTATGGATCTTGAATCTTGAATCGTGAATCTTCTTGATTAGTGTGACTAGTAGAATCGAATTGCCCATATCTGTTTAGGCAACCAACTCTCTGTTGCCTTGGATGGTCTTCACAAGAAAATTTTTCTAAAACAAATTAAGTTATAAATTTTCTCTTATTATTTTTAAAAATGGAAAAAATGAATCCATCAGTCTAGAATTTTTAATTTAGGGTTCAACTTGACGTCTCAAATAATTTTTTGTGTTTTCATCAAATTCTCAGCTCAAGCTCGGAAGTGAAGTAAACGCGATCCCTTATCGCTATTGCTATCACTTACAAAAAAGTCAAAGTTTCTATGTTAATATAGATAATTACACTTCTGAATTTGCTGCCAAATGGTGCAATAATAAATGTATTGTTAAAATTTTTCAAGGGACGCTATCATATAGGGCGATAATAGTAATAAATCACGTCGTCACGTCGTTTAATTAGTGTCATCATTAAGGTTAAGTTTTCAGTACGTCCTCGTTTTTTGTTACGTTACGTCTACGCAATACGCATAGCTTTTGTTGATTTTGAAAAAAACGACTTCTGTGCCAACAAAGCCAAATAGGTTAAGTAGTATTTTCTCTGTTTAATTTGAAGGATAAATCGTTACGCATGATAAACAATGAATGGTCGTTACGATATCCAATACACGATATGACTTAGACTAAACAAAGCATTTAACGTTGACGATAAAGACGAAAATCTATCTCCCTCCACTTCGGAACGTTACCAATAAAAAAAAAACTAATGACATTAACATAAAACGTCTGAAAAATATAAAAAGGCTTTACAAGCTACTCTTTCATTATGAGAACGCTGTGCCATTACCCTATATTGCAAAATATCGAACTAGATTAAGCGAAGAATGTTAAGGTTAAATCTTTCTTTAGTTGTTTAAAATTTGTAAACTTGAGTCCATATAAATCCCACTATGTTGGAGGAAGGTTAACATAACTCAAATAATCTGATGCATATTCGGATTGGATGTAATCTATATGGTATTTTCTGTTCTTTGCTTAATAATAAGATTGTTAAAAGCGATCCCTATATGGTAAATATTACGCTATACACATGATACCCTGGAAGGTAGTACTGTTTTACGCATATTACTGAAGCGAGGTTTTCAAATCCGTACCATGAAATGGATAACTCTATGTTTTTGCTAAATTTCGGATTGAATCTTACTCGATGCTTTTTTTTCCCGCAACTGTGGCTGAAATGTTAAGGAGCACCTTTAGCAAATCAGGGCACGTGGGTTCAAATCTCTGGTAGAGTTGCGGTTGGGTTTTTTCATAAATGAAATAGGCCAATAGCCTAAGCAGCTAGTGCTCTCGTCTCTCTAGTCTACCAATTAATTTCATTAGGCTAGAGTATAATAATACTAATAATAAAAGATTTTCATATGTGTCAGCTCAATCTTCAACCGTTAATGTTTTACAATTCAGTACAATTTTACTCGAAATTACTTCTGTTTATAGAAGAGACGCATGTGATTTGGCTTAGCTTGCCTGTGCAAAAACTATTTTTTTTCCCCTTCAAGTACCTTAGACATATTTGAAAGAAATACTCTTGCCCCGATATAATTATAGGTTCTGCACTTCTTGCTCGATAGATTATTTCCCGTTTTTTTGTATGCATTTTCCCTCTTTACTTAATTAAATCTTTCTTTCATCCATGAGATGAGAATGCTAAACAATGGCTATATCATCTCTACGATTTTGATAGAACTACAAATCCATATGGTAAGTGAAAAAAGTTGTGTGATTTATTTCTTTCACGATCTTAGTAGTATACGCATTCTCGGTTTTTCTACAAACAAGTTTACAATATTTTTCTATAAAGAGATCAAAGGCGACATGGGTGGAGAATGGAATAAACGAGAAGCGCAACGCAGTTAGCTTGATAAGGCAAAAGTAACATATAAGGAAGCAGACTAAAGAACTTATAGTTGGACGAATGTACCAATAAAATTGAATTCACTTGAAATCTCATCGTACCTATCTATGTTGGGAAGTTTAATGGCTTTAGTGACCTTAGTTGTTCCAACAATGCTTTTGATAGCTTTAGTTTAAGTTGATTGACTTGTAGTCTCACGTTTATTAAAAACATATACTATGAGAAGTTTTTATTTCGTCCATCGAACTTTCTTCATTGTTCAGTCATTTAATCTAATGAGTGTAAATAATTTGAGGTTATAAAAAAATGCAAAAAAAAAAAAAAAACAAATTAAATAACATAACATTAGACCGTTAAGAAAAGACATTAGATTTGTTTCAAGTGTCAATGCATATGAATGGAATGAATGACGTAAATATATGAATTTTGATCTCTTTAAGAGTTTTTATTGAGACAATTTTGTTGTGTGAATTTTCGAGAGATTTTGAAAGCAGAGATTACATACATACATATAGGAGCCGTTCCTGTTGATTACCACTTAGTTAAAAAAAAAAGAAAAAAGAAGAAAAAAGAAAAATAAAATATATTTATGACTTTGAAGATGAGACTTGAATTGTTATCGTTCAGAATTATTTGAAATTTATATATGTCCTGTGTATTGAAAAAGAATTTGAAATTAACATATTTATAAACCATTTTAGATTAACTTGAAAGAAATATTTATATTAATAATTTTAACTCGAAATATGGAAAACCTCACTGAAATTCTTCAGGATCTAAGTTGTTTAATAAAATAATATAATAATAAAAAATAATAACTAAATTAAGTAAAACAAATCAACATAATTGGGTATAATCGTTTTATTCAATAATTTTATTTTTATTCAAAAATTTTGAAAAAAAAAACAAAATATTTAATTTAAGATGGAAATTAAATTAAAAAAGAAAAAAAAATTATATTTATTCGCATCTTAAGGCGAGTTTTGGTTATCCAATCATTTTGTACCATAACATAGAAATTACATAAGTGGAGAAAATAAGTCAATTGATCGATCCGATCGACTGTATAAGGGCGCTCCTCATCGAACAGTTTTTTTTTTAAATAACTCGTTTTTTAGCCGCCTGGACAATCTCTAAGCAATTGTCTACCGGAGAACTTCATATTTTGCAATTTATCCTTTTTACAATTCACAGCGACTTGACCTCACTAAATTAATTTTATTTAATAAAATATTTTGTAGAATTAACTAAAATTATAGGATTTAATTTTCATTTTTATAAAAAATTTTTTGTAGTGTAAAAAATCTAAAAAGAAACGGACGGACTGACGGAAAGATTTACTTAAATTCTTTTAGACTCTAACGTTAATCGAGAGTTTAGAAAAATTTCATTAATTGAAAAATTCGCAGATCGGAAATTATAACATAACTTTTATGTTTTTTAAGTATATTCTCCTTAATTGAACTCAAAACTCTTGAAACGTTTACCATTTTTATTTATTGTTCAAGTTCAAGAAAATAAATCAAAGGTTAAACGACGGCCTGATAAGGAATATAATTTTAAAAAAGTGTAGAGTAGATTGTTTAATTTACAATTTTGGTCATTAAAAGGATCTCTTTTTTTTTTGTTGAAATAGGCCTTTTCTCAACAGTTTTCATTGTCAAGGTTACGCAAGGTTATCATGTAAGAAAATATTTGTTGCGTTTCAGAAAATTAAGACTCTATGATATGATTGAGTTGCTTTATACATTGAACTTTTTTCGAATTGAAGAGATTTTACTGCATTAACATACATTTAGATTTAGCGACGAAGAGTCGACGACCTTGAACCTTCGAATGATTACATCCTCGCCTTTCTTTCCCCCGGCGAAAGCGTGACGATTGCGGTTGGTTCCGGTTAGTGAAGATTTTCTTCGCCTAGTTTGTTTGCGATGCTTCAATTCATTTCCTTGCAAGGACGGTAATTATTATGATGACGGAGGTGGACTTAAAAGATTTGAAAATTCGGTATTGCATCTCCGTATTTGTTTTTTGAACTCACAGTAACGTCTGCAAGATTGCAGGCGCTATCGCCTATGGTACTCTGACCGAGTTTTGAACTCGCAGCAACGTAGTAATTTTTATCGATTTGATCGATGTATTGAAAATGTACTCTAATGATTAGAGTAGTTTGAAGCGAATTGAACTCGGGATGACCCAAACATATATATTGAAGAACTTGTTTTGGGCTCACCGGACCGCCCTGTAAAGTAAAATCTTTGAACCTTTAAACCCTCAAAGACGTATTTAATATTAATGAATGACATTTTTTCAAAAAAAATTAAAAAATGTAACTACAAAATTTTGAATTGTTTATTACGCTTTATGCATTCAAATGAGAAATACGATTTGATGTTGTTGTCAGCAAAGTAATCTCTTATATGATAAACAATATTTATTATCATTACTTAGCAAGAAACATATTTCAAACAATAGATAGTTTACGTAATGGAAGGATAAGCTTTAGCGCGTAAGAGGCAATAGTTGGACCGATAGAATTATAACTTGCACAGCAATTTTGGTCGTGTGCGGATTAATTTCTAACTAGAAGTTTTAATAAGTCATGACAACTACTAGAAGGAAAAGATATGTAGACATATGATCTTGTTCTCAAAAGTTATTCAAGTCAAATTCACATGATGGGCAACCAATTCTATTTTCAGGGGCATTTGCAGACGTTTGTATTTTGAAATTCATATTTATAAGATTTCTTTCCTTTTTTCACTGTAATGGACAGGTTTTGTTTTGAAAGTTCAGCTCGAGTGTAGAAGCGCTCTGACTATCAGATTTTTATTTAAAATTTTTACGGTTTTAGAAGTATCGTATACAGGCGAACCTTCAACTCGTTTTGCTGATAAAAAGAGAAGCTTGATGCAAATATCTGGCAAATACAAATAAAATGCCAAACATTATATTTTTCGCTCTGTCGATAATGGGTATAGAAGTACTAAATTCATACAATTAATGTAAAAAAAAAAAAAAAAAAAAAAAAAAAAAAAAAAAAAACTTTTGTTATAATATCAACTTACACGATAATACTCTCTGAACGTATTCTGTATATAATACTTATACAATAATATATATTATATTTTAATAAAATAATCTGAAATTGAAAGAACATAAAATATAATCAATAAAATTCAGTAAATGCTTTTAAGTCAATTCTTATACTTATCTGTAAATTTCTATTAAAATTAAAAAAAAAAGATGAAAAAACAAAACAACCATAGAAGTAGACTTTTTCTTATACGAAAACTTCTAAATGTGTAAAAGCGTGATTGTCTTGAAACAAAAGTAAAAAAAAAGAAAAAAAAACTTAAATCAATAATTTTCAATAAAAAAGAAAAGAATTTTTAAATATCTCTCAAATACACGCACACTCATTCATATGCCCGGCCTATTGATATAACATTTGAGAATAATTTTTAGCCAAGAACAGAAAAACGTAAGAAAAAAAAATTCTATTTCTCACTAACTAAACTAAATAAACAAATCAAATCCCTACACAAACATATAAACATATTTATTTACTTAGTCACAGTCAACATATGTTATATATATAGTGTTGGAGCGATGATTGCGCCTGATATATATACATATATAAATATATATATATTTATATGTATATGTATATGTATATATATATATATATAAATATATATATATTTATATGTATATATACATATATACTATGAATACTAATGATTTAAAAGTAATTATAATTTAATGAAACTTGCGTACGAATGTATTTTAAATAAAGTAACAACAATTATAATAAAAAGTAAATCAAGTGTAAAAAAAAACCAAAACTTTAAGCAATAAAATGAATTTATTTCGAAAAAGGTAAAGCTTTGATTTCCCATCGTAACATGTTTGCTTATATGTATACACGAGTAATGCAAAAAGTTTTATAAAATCGATTATAGAAAAATCAAAAGTTTTTATTGTTTAACTTTTTGCCTGATTCTACTCTTGTTGGCGTTGCTTCAACTGTTGTTATACTTACCTATATGATGAAAAGATTTTCTATTACGTGTAATAAGTATAAGTCTCATTTCTATTAAAAGTACTTAGAAAAGGATCTATTAGCTCTATTGTTATTCGAAATATATACATCAAGTGCAATAAATCGTGTAGAATAAAACCAAACCTGGTCTACATCGCTTAGGTAGCCATGACAAGAATAAAAAAAAAAAAGAAGAAAATCCTGAATTTCCTGAATAAAAAATGTGGCTTACAAACAGAGTCCACAGAAGAATGAAAGAAACATTTGAAATTGATAGTATTTTGAAAAAACCATTGTTAATAGTATTGATTCGGATTTTTGACAATTTATAAACTCGAACAATTTCTCGATGTATTTATAACTTTTTTTTTTTGTCAATATTCATTTCAAAAAGAATGCATCTGTAGTGGAATTGAATTTATTTATTACGCTAGCAATTATCGATATGTCGTAAGTTATCCATTTCTTAAGGAGAATTCTGGACTTACTTTAACATATTTCTTAATCAACGTAATAGTTCATGCCGTCATTAATTCAGCGTCTCTTTGCGTAGAGTTGGATCATAATAATTTTCTGTTGGTTTTTATCAGGTAAGTAAATTATTTACTTATATCCACCATTATACATTGGATTGACACTATTTAAAAAAATGCTATAATTACTGCAACAGTGTAAAGCAAATATCTATGTATGCGCTATTAAGATTTATGTTCATTTAGGAATGAAAACAAATATAGAAGTTAGTAAAAAGGCAGATAAAATTGCTATCAAGGTTTTAAAGTTTGCTGTTGATATCAAATTTGGATGGGAATTCCTAGCAAAAGAAAAATAATTGACAAATAAAATTGGATTGACCGGTCATTCATTAACACTGGAAAGCGACAGTGAGTTTCATAAAATTAGATAATTTTCCCCGGGAATGTAAATTTTTCAAGAATTTAAGTGCATTTTTGATGCTGTAGTTGTACTACCTGTCTTCCTCTTGTTTCAACCATGTCGCGTCATTTTCATCTAGTAATTTTTCATGTTTTTTTTTTTAAATCGCTTATCAAGAATTTTTTCTGTATCGATAATTCAATATCTTTTTGGCGACCAACTGGTCAAGAGGTAGACTATATTTTCCCACTTGCAAAACAATTGGTATTTCCGAAGCTCTTAGGAATGCTATTGAAGTATTAGTAAAAAAGAATATTTTACAGGTAATGGATTATTTTCTCCATAGTCGAGAAGGATCGAAGTATCTATTAAGCCAATAAAAAAAGTATATATTTCCTAAAAAAACGCCCTTAACAACCATTAATCTTCGCTTTCTTCCCATGAAAAAAAAAGGAGAACTAACATAATAATGAATTTTATAATAGAACGCAGGTTTAGGAGAAAAATACGATCGCACAAAGATAAAAATATTGACGATAGAAGGTGCAATGCGTTCTTGTAAAAAACTTTTAGAAGTCGGATCGCACAAAGACGGAAACATAGACGATAGACGGGACAATGCGTTCTTGTAAAAAACTTATAGAAGTCCCCTGGACACGATTGCATAAAGATAGAAAGAGCGACGATAGAAATTACGATGTGTTGAAAGTACATTGTATTGATTTATTCTATGGCTCAAAGGAACATGTTTATTTTGTGTATACCACATTACCAGATTATTTCTTAAATATGACGAATTATGTGCCAAGCAAGCACTATTTATGGGAAAAGTTACTTTTCTTGCTCAATCGTAAAACAAGGACTTGCGAAGATCATTGGCAACTATTGTTAACTGTACTCTACTGATAAAAGCAGGAGACAACTACTTCTGACGCTTAAATTACAAGGAATTTCACATGAAAAATGCGAAAGATGTTGGGGCGCATCAAAATCAATTTGAAGATGAAAAAATAAAGAATCTAAACTATTTTATTAAAGCTTAGACAAAGTACTTCGTAGTCGTACTGACCCCTATTTTGCTTTCTACGACAGCAAACACATACAGCATATTATCTATAGTTATTTGCTGAATACTCTAAGAAGAAGAAGATGAACAATTTAAGTCATTATTCATTGAGTTCGCATGTCAAGCACCAAAAAAAAAAATATATGTGAAACCATTACAACAAGTATTTTAAAATATTTGCAACCTGTTGATATGATTTATGGAACAAATAATTTGGTGACTTAAGAATTGTGAAACTGAGAAATGTTAAAAGACGATTTTTCACATATGGGAACAGTTGCTCTAACAATAAAACATGAAACGCCCTTTGCATCGCATTGTGACAGATGATGAGAAATCGATATGCTACGATAAATAGATACCCTCCAAGCTGTCCATTACCAGTGAGCGAAAGGCAAAATATTTCTGTCACTAAGCTCTTGATCGAAATATTGAGTGGGACAGCTGGGTTTAGTCTGTTATTGTAAGAAACTATTATTGTAGAATTCCACTAATAATAATTAAAGCAATTATACCGTTCTTTAAAGACAAACTGGCAAATACGCAAAAAAGAAATGAGAAATTGCTTTTTCAATATAACATCGCCCGGTCACATAATTCAAAATTTTAAAAGCGTTAAACGAAAATATGTAACGTTTTTCTCTTTTTTTTGTGCAATAAATAAGTATTTTTAACCAAAAATTTTTCAACATCAATCATTTCCTATCAAAGTTTTCGCGATGAGGTAAATGGAACGTATAACATGACAATGAGGGATTCATCTTAATTTCTCTTCATTTTAATATAGACGTTTGCAATAGCAATTGCAAACTGTTATTTTAGCTTTAATTGCAAATATGAAAACTTTAGGAGATAGATACCTGAAGGCAGAGTTCAAATTAATCATTCGTTGTGAATTAAATCAAGGTTCAGCATTTGCATATATGCAAAAATTTCTTAATTTAAATCAATCTTTGTCGGATTACTAGTAATACCGCCAGCTTTAGGTTGTTAGCGTCAATTGTTCTGATTGATCGCTGTCAACCTTGACTGCTCTTGTTCAAATACAATTCAGTACTCTCTAATGGCTCTTAACGTACATCCCATATATTGTTTAGGCAGTGCACATATATTAACGTGCGTTGATCCATATTTCGATAGTTAATGTGATGCAACGCAAAAGGAGAAAAGTATGACGAATGTGACATGAACTAGAATGTAGTAGGCAGGTAGAGATACAGTGAGGAGTAATACAATACAAATGAAATTTGTATATTAATTGCAAACCGTTTTGTGATGGTCCTTATGTCCGCTTCAATCAGCTTAATTACGAGGAGGACTGTTTTATGTTAAACTAAGTCAAGTAAAAAGTTGGTTATTTTCGATTTAAAGAATTAATTTTTGCGTTAATGTTAGATATTTTTAAAAATAAATCATTTTGAAAAATAAAAAATAATAATAATAATAAATAATAACTTTTAAAACTATTCATATTTATTTCATAGAAAACTTAACTTTTAAGAAAATTTTACAATTTTTTTGTTTGCCAGTCGCCCGCATATAGGGAAGGGAGAAACCTCAGAAAGAAACTCCTCTAACTTGTTCTGTTGGTGCTTTTATTTTTTTTTTTTTTTTTGGTAGTAAACTGTGTGGGTATCTCTCTACGTTTACCTTTCTATTATGCACACATATGCAATTTGTACAGATATGCAGTTAACTGTTAAGGTTGACTTGATGTCATGCTTACAAGTTTACCCCTTTTTTTTAAATTTATGACTTACTTGCATGGAAGCCAACAAAGGCAGGTAATTTGGAAATTAAAGCAATGCAACCTTCCAAAGTGCTTACGCACGCATTCATGCTTATGATTAGTTCTAAGCGCATATCTTTTGAGGTATATGGCTACATTGCTATAAAGGAAGCTTGACGATCCCAGAGTTATTGAGTTTCAATTTAAGCAATGATGTGAATATAACCATGAAAATTTCAATTAAGGCTCATTACTATTTTGGTTTGAAATAGATTCGTTTCGTTTAAAAAACTTTTCTATTAAATTTGCGAAAATGGTATCCCTCACGTTTTAATAAATGTTTTAATAAAACATATTTATTATTTAACAACTGTTAAATTCGAATTTTTTATGATTTTCATCTCATCCGAAAATATTATGTACATTCGTAATATCATTTAATTTCAATGATATTATTCTTGAAATAGTGATAAAGACATTTATTTAATAAAAAGAAAAATAATAGGAACCAATGATTTAAATTTTGATTTTGTCCGAAAATATAGTATGGCTTATACTTTATTTACAAAATAGTTGTAAATATTTAGACAAAAAAACAAGCAAGAAAATTATATTCGGCTATGCCGAATCTATGCTCCTACAACCTCTATTTTAAAAAAAGGGAGAAAAGCTGGTGGTTCCAGAGGCAAAGATTGTTACAAAAATTTCCACAAAAAAATTAGATTTCAATATTCTATCAAAGCGAGTGGGCGTGGTCAATTCGTTCCATTTTTTCACAAAGACTACGCGATAGCTAGCGCAATATTTTTGGAAATTTTTATAAGTTCATCTGCTATGGTTCACGAGTAATAAGGAAAAAACCTATTTTTTTTGTTTTGCTTTAAAAAGAAGAGGTGTCCTCAGTCTACGTCGTACTCCAGGTTTGCCCTCCGACCATCTTGGCACATTTTCAATACCAACCTGCGTGCAAGAACTTTGTTTTTGAGGCCAGGAGAATGCTTACCACAGACATTAAGCACCTCCGAAATTTCCTTCTGGGAGACACAAACAATATGACAAATTGAAATATACCTCTTACCTTCGGTTTTGGGGGTATAAAAATAATCGGAAATATTTTTATAATCTCATGACATAACCGACATCATAGCTTTCTTATTATTATTATTATATATACTTTATACTAATGAAATTAATTCTGAGACTAGAGAGACGAGAACACTAGCAGCTTAGGCTATCAACTCGTTGGCGTTTTCTGATTTATGAAAAAAACTCTACCGCAATGAGATTTGAATCCGCGTGGACTGACTTGCTAGAGGCGCTTCCTAACAGTTCAGTCATAGTTGCGGCAGCAAAAAACAATAATCGAGTAAGATTCAATCTGAAATTTACCACAAATAAAAACCAATTTCGTGGCCCGGAGTTGAAAACTTCGTTTCATCAATGTGCATAATGTACCATCATCCAGATTATCATGCGTTTACCGTCCTAATATGGATCGCGTTTAATAACGTGTTCGAATAATAAAAAAATTACTGTAGAAATACTGATCCTGTAGTACCAGGTACGTTTCTTGCATTACGAGCAGATTACGGTCGATATAATTATCCATTTGGATCCACTATAAGCAAAAATGTGTGGAGAAGTTTGAAGAAACTGAATTTGCAACAGACTTGTTACGGCATGCCCGAATGAAAATGTTAGTGCTGTTAGCAAAAGCGCCGAAGAAGATCCAAATTTATCTATTACTCGGTGTGAATAGCATTTGGGCATATCTTGCAGTTGCTTCACTATCGTTCAACTAACACAAGAAATAAGCCGGTCAAACATACAATACGTAGGAAATACACTGATTGGGTATTAGAACAACAGTATTTGGATCGCATTTTTCGCATCGAATTTTCATAGCAAGTCATCAAAAATTACCTCAAAACAATCCGGTCCTTTAAGACATTCCGTGAAGGATGTTTGAATAATGTTACATAACATAACACAATAAAAACTTTATCCAATTCGTGATCAGAAGTGGACTTTATTTATAATTACTTTCGGAACTATCAAATGGATAAACCTATATTCATAAGCCCCATCGCATAACTCACTAAGATTCTTAATGAATCAAATAACTCGTCTATAGCGAACGTAGTTTTTATATTTGTCTAAGGCGATGTGCAGCCAAAAAACCTTGCAAATAAATATAATTGCCTTGGTTTTTAATTTTACGATGTGACGTCCAAAATATAAATTTATAGAAGGAAAGAAACGAGAGAAGATAGATAACCAATAGTCCCCACACTCTACGCCCCAGGTATGCGGAAGCACCCGTACCATGTTTCATTTAGTAAAGTTTCTGTTGCGAACCAATTTCAATTTCGTAAGTGAGTCGCTGTTGCCATTGCTTCTGCTCAAAAAAATTCTTTCAAATCAGAATGTACAAGCACACGCCAACTCATTTCAACTAAAGTTCAGTTTTAAAAGCTTCCATTTCTCTTTCGTCTTCTGTTGGTAATAAAGTATACGAATACCATTCTCGAAACACCATCTTTAAACATTGCCATGTATTTTAACTCGCTAATCGCTGTTGGGCTCATTGGACCGCATATGTCTGCACGAATTAATTTTACCAGTTCTTTAAACCATGGCTGTGAATTCTCTCAGTACGGTTTTTACAAAAGGAATGAGGAATTAGAATTAACGATTCTGTTGTTTACATTTCCCAATATCATTTAAAAATCGTTGCTTTTCTTCTTTAATTTCTGCCGATTTCATTGAGAGAAAAGTTATTGCTAATCTGCCTGCCTCCAGCGAGGTCTCGTTTATGAATTATCAACACATTGTTAAGAAGCGCCTCTAGCAAGTCAGTGCACGTGGATTCAAATCTCGTTGCGGCAGAGTTTTTTCACAATAGGGGTCAGCAACCTACGGTTCGCGACATACATGCGGCTCTTTAAATTATTAAAATATATATTTAATAAATTACCTATTTTATTATTTATCTATTATTTAAAAATTAGCGTCAAAATAATAATTATAAGTGTAAGTGCCCATTAATTGTTATTTAATAAATCTATTTTCGAACTCTGAGGATCGAATTAGGTAGATATTTGCAGTTTTAGATTGTTTATATGTTTGACAATTTTCATTGATTTCGGCATGGCTGGACATAACCTAAGTATCTAATAGTTGCCGAAATTAAAAAAAAAAAAAAAACTAAAATGTGCAGATTGCGCCGTGATAAACACGTTCTGACATGTCCGTTCGTGTCAGTTGGCGAAGAGCGCACAAGAGAGACGTCCACAGATGCGACGAAACTATGTACTTATAGTCAATCTGTAGGTGTTGAAAAGCAATTTAGAAGACATGGAGATCTGGAAATATATGAACGTAACGCGACAAAAGTGAACAGCTTCAAAAGAAATGCCGCGACTTGAGGCACTTATATTCGACGCATGGAATAGTCGAAGTTGGCATTTGGAGTGCTGACTACCTTCAGATCGACATATTCGTGCGAGCAAGCGTTTTCTTGCATGAAAATAATTTTTTTTTATCAAAAAACTTTATTTATGCGAGTAGTATTTATTGTTGGCAAGAAAAAATGTTGCGGCCCTTTAAAAACTTTA
Source organism: Glossina brevipalpis (assembly GCA_000671755.1). Taxonomy (NCBI): domain Eukaryota; kingdom Metazoa; phylum Arthropoda; class Insecta; order Diptera; family Glossinidae; genus Glossina; species Glossina brevipalpis. The sequence continues at coordinate 2,815,032 of KK351020.1, read as the reverse complement.
AAATTTTGTAAATTGCAATTTTTGCGTCCTCCAAATCAAAAGGTTGCCGACTCCTGGTCTAGAGTATAATAATAATAATAAAAAAATATATTGCTAGAGCTACTATGTTCTATAGAAAGAATTTTTGAAAGCAAACAAATTTCAAACAATATTTGTCCCGGCTGTGGATGAGGTTGTTAAGGAGCGCATCTATCAAGTCGGCAGCAAACCTGAGTTCAAATCTCTTTATCACGCCAATAAGTTCAACGATACCAGCCTTCTTCAGCAGCACATCCCAGCTAGTGCCGATTACACTTCGTCGCTAATCATTACCGTCCTCATCGCAAGGAAATGAATTGGGAAACATCGGAAACAAAAACCTAGGCGAAGAAAATCTTCACTAACCTTGGACCACTTGAGCGCGCAATAGTCACGCTCTCGGCCGTTGCAAAGCGAGATGAGGTGTGAATCAATCGAAGGTTCAAGGTCCGTCGACCTCGCCGTCGTCAAAAAAATCTCTCTTCAATTTGGAAAAAGCTAAATGTATAAAACAAAAGCAATGTTTAATAAAATTGTGATAGCATCTAATAAAAAATTGAATAAAAAATACTTTTTTTTGTTTATTATAATTATTTAAGTGAGCAGCGTTTGTTCCCAACCCCAGATGCAAGAAATTTGGCGAAATTAACTGCAGACGTTTGATAAGAGCTTTCATTTGGTATTGATTATGTCATCGACATCGACATATTTCATCTAATCTCTCTCAATGAAATTAAAAGCAACAAAGTATTTGCAAAGAACCAGAAGATATGTTTGATCTTGTTTCGAGCATCTCCCAGCAATATTTAATTAACAGTGTTGATACGTTCGGCTTGTTAAATTTTACAACATAAATGATTTGAATTTTTTTAATGACTGACTCTATTCTAATTCCTCACAATAATTTGTCAGAAACAATCTCACATATAGACATCCTACAGATTTCGTTCATCTCTATGACAGCAAATCTAAAAACTAGAACTCGAAATGTTATTAGAGCGTTTATGAGCGTTCCCTAAAGATGTTGCTTATGTGTTTATATAACGCTACAGGACGCATGGGACGCCCTCCCTATATTTCAAAGAACTTTTCAAAGTCATATGTATTGATTTCTACAGCATGCACCCCGCAGTAATTGAAAGATTATTACGGCAGAAAGAGAAAAGAAAATATCGCATTTTCCTCAATAAATAGGTAAGTAAGCCCTGTTTTCCAAATTCATACGTACGCAATAAATATGGCGTAAAGTTTAGTATGGTATGTTTGGGTATCAGCTCGATGCTAGTTACAAAGTAGAAACGCTTTGGAATAGTATACTTTTCTTAAACGTCAAGTTTCTGATAATGTCAAGTTTTGAATTTTCCCTCACTTTTTCTCTCACTCGCTTCTCTCCCTCTCCATCTCTTCTCAATATTTTGAAATTTTTTTTTCTACCAAATGGATGGTCCAGTTTTTTATGGCGACTAAATTTTGAACTTTTCGGATGGGTTTTACGAGCTATTATATTAAATGTTTTCATTTGTTCCTCGACCTAGAAAAAAAATTATCTAAAAATAACGCAATTTTATTTGAAAGATTATTTTCAAAAAAACCTTACATGTTTTATTTTGTATTGAATAATACTTCAAAAAGGTTTTAGTTTTTTGTTTTAGATGGAATATTTGCGTCCTGCAGGAATACAAGCAAGTGGCCACTTTTTTCTTTTTTGTAACATCGTCTGTGCCACTGTACAGATTTCAGAAAATTATTAAAAAACTTTTCTATGTTCTTCATAATGTATGCCCAAACATCTCTCATCCGTCGTAAATTAATGCTTAAATATGACCCTTAATTCATACAATGCTCACAAGCCAGCTTCACTTTGTAATAACAGGTGAGTAAATTTGTATAAACAAACTTCAGTATTATATCTAATTACATCCTCATTTGGTCAGTTCAATTGAATATAATAGTTTGTAAAATATATGGTAAAATATATGGTAAAATATATAGTATGCCCAAAAGCCCTTAACCATAAGAGTCTCTTACACGTTTTCAATTTCCCGAAAGCATTTCTAGCCGCTACGCTATTTTATGAATGTAAAGTATACGGTAATCATATGTCTCTGTCTCCATGTGTGACAAAGAGAGAGAGATTAGGAGAGAGAAAGAGGCAGGGTGAGAGATAGAGATAGAGTGAGAATGAATGATTAATGGAAAGAGGGGGCTAGAGAGAATTTTATTGTAAAAGGAAATCAAAAAAAAAGTATCCTATAACAATAAGTCAGATATGTACATGTAAAGTAAAATACTATAATATAAGAATAATGTATCATAACACCTCAAGCATTTTATTTTTCGTTAATTTAAAAGCTTTCGCAATTTTCGAAAATCAATACGAAGTTCGTCACAAAAAAAATTTTAATTGAATTTATATAATTTGAATTATTATCATCCTTAACCGATTTTATAAGTGAGAGTGGATCGAATTGATTACGACCACCAGAATTACTTACCTTTGAATTCGATTTTATTTTAATTCATCTTGTTAGTTACGACTATAATTTCCTAATTGGTTAAAGTTCTGTTCATGGTTGAACTATTTGCGCAACTGCAACGGCTATCTTTAGGTATTTGTTTTCCTCTCAATTGATTAAGACCACTTTGAAGAAGCATTTGTTTTTTAAGATACATATCACACCTTTTCAATCAACAGGTCCAAAACGTAAGCTGATGTGATTCAAAATTTTAAAAAATTGAATTTTTTTCTTTCAAAGAATTCATTATTCTTCACTAATTTTGATCATATGGTATTAAACGTTGAATTGTCTTGACATACAAAGGCTTACTTCTCTTAGGAATCTTACTGTAGGGTGAGAGCGAGAAACGGGAATCAAAAATTAGATCAATATGGTCCAAACAAAAAGATAGGCTACGTATGGGCTAACTTCACGTTGAAGTATTCGTTTGTAGCCCAATAAAAAGCTAAAATAAGTGCAAAAACTATTAATGTTATCCAACTACTCTAGCAGACATATCGCTCTTTATAAAGTTGCTAATTTTTATAAGATAAAAGTATACATAAATAAATATACAATAAACTGCTTAGAATATCATTTTTTAAAATTGTTTATTGTCTGTATAAAGTTAAATACTTGAACTAAACGAAAATTGTTGCTCCTCTTGTCGCACTTAGTAAGGATTTATAGTCTTGAGCAGTTTTTGGTGCTAAACGAATATAATTAAGTGCGGGTGGAGGGCGGGAGGTTTCGAGTATCTATCTATCTGTCTACAGTACACGTTGCAGTGACGCATGTAGTGTGCTAACTTCATTGGAAAATTTCGAAATTTTGAATTAACTTAAAAACCTTTGCTCAATCATAAGACTAATTTGCTTTCATTTATGAGTATTAAAGAGATCGCTTGAGATAATAAAAAAAAAGAATAATTGTAAAAAAAGAAATTCTAAGGACATGTTATCTCGTAATATTTTTAGATAAAAATACTTCTAATCGGGGATCATTAACAAATATAATAAGTTTATCTGTAATTTTCTTATACTAATTTCTGGTAGAGAGAATTTAAGTTTCGTTTCAAGTCATGTATGGTTGCGTTTATCCAAATATTTTAGTTTAGTTAGTTAACGAAACAAACAAGCATGTGAGAGAAACAAGAGTACACAGACTTCATTTTTACTTCCGTAAGTTGACTTTATTATACACAGTTTTTATATTTTTGCTTGCATTGCATTTTGTCTCTAGGCTTAGGCGCGAAAACTACCATAAACCGAAATGGATTTAATACCTGTCTGGTATATTTCTTATTTTTGTACATTTTCTAGAGTCATATGCTTTTTGCTGTCATCAGGTTAGTTATTTATGGCAACATTAATAGGATTTGTTTTTAGTGTTTTTTTTTTTTTTTTTTTTTTTTTTTCACAGGAAATTGACTTGCAAAGCGACCGACTGGAGTGAATCTAAAATAGATATACCTATGAAAAGTATTCTATAAAAAATAGTTACAATGCTTATACTAAAATTAAAAATACATTCGTGTTCATCGTAGTATTGAGGAAATATTTAAAAAAGAAAAAAAAAACTAAGAAAAATTTAAATTTTCTTTAAATATATTTAATTTTTAATCATTTAATGAATGAAAACGTTCGACTTTTAGTTTATGAAACTAACTAAATGCCAAGAGATTTATTTAAATTACATTAATTATTTTTTTTAGGTAAACAAAATCAAAAAAACTTACAACGAACAAGACTGTAAACAATACTCTAAACAAAAACTATGTACTTATAAACGATGATATATTTATGCAGGTGTACAACATAATATTTTCAACAAATAATGGTCGCGTTAATGTCAGCACGATATCATGGTACCACCACCATCCCATCCAGTGCTTCTTTATACAGCTACTTACGTATACTTAACTACCGGCGTTGCGAGTGTTAAATACACAATAAAGTATCTGTTGTGCACAATAGTCGTAAACAGCACTTAACATGTCGAACAGCAAGAGCAATCATTACCATCATAAATATTCCTCCTATATATTATATTTTATAAACACATGTACATACATATATATATATATTCATATATATTATATATATATATATATATATATATGAACCATCATATATTGTATCATATATGGTATGTGTGCACGTGGACGAGGATAAAGTTAATAAAGGTCAATAAATGGCAATAACCTATAATTGTATGCCAACTGCTTATTAAACATGGAATTCATACGTAAACACATTTCATGGACTATTTCATCGGCAAGTGCAATTTCAACAACAAATATACCAGAAGCATTCTCACATTCTAATAAATAAAGTTGTGAGAAGAGCTATTGCGTTGCGTAACCCCAAGCATTGAAACAAGGAAACATGTATTCATTTCGTAATTCCTTTTGCTTTGATTAGTAATTGATTTTACCTATCGATGAAAGATTCTGACTTTATTTGCTATTTTTGTAAATTCTCCATGGTCTAAATTTTCAATTTTTGTCCCTATGTTCTTACATTAATTTCACAGAATAAAAATGTAAAAATAGGATCGATAGGTCCGAAAAAAATAGAATACTTACGAACAAAAAAAAAAACGAAAAAATATTTTCAAAAAATAAAAGCTTTGAATGTGAAATTTAAAGTAATTATTCAATAGAGGGGTCTGAAAATTCAGAATTGCATAATAACAATCGAATAAATATCAAGCTTAATATATATCTCAAGTTTTTATAAAGAAAGACTTCGAACGACTAAATTGGGTTGTTATTGGGATTATGTTCGATTTCCACTAGTTAGAGGTGATCGGGTTATTGTTGAGATTATGTCTCGATTTCTGCAATCGCCACTTAGAGTTTAATCAAAGACTCGATTTTTATTCCGAAATTTTGACCGGTCACTCGCCATAAGCAACCCGTGGCAGTATTTTCTTATCATAGTTTTTGCAATTTTGTATCAAATTTGATATTCCGAAGCAATAATCAAAATAAAACTATTCTTTACCAATTTTGTTACAAAAGAAAATCACAAAAAAAAGCAAATAAAAATAATTGCGACTGATTTGTACCATGTTTTTGTTATTTCTAATGTAAGAAAAGTATACTTAGCTGTAGCCCCCCAAAAAATTGCCTACAATTTCGTCATTTTATAATCTTGGGAAGGTTAGATTTTTTCACAAACATTTTGGCAAAATAAATATACCTTCTCACACTCGCTTTGGTGGATATAAATATGATGATTCGAGGCGAAACGAATTTTTAGCGATCTTAGAAGTTAAGCAATAGAAAATTTTTAACTTAAAAGGAACTCGAGAAATATAAAACTAGTTCTCTGTTCAGCTTAAAATATGAATATTCTTTCGCTTTACTTCAATACAAGTCAGCAAGGGAGATTTAGAAAACTGTAGTTAAGAAAATAATTATAAAAAAAAAAAATTAAATCAAAAATTTTAGTTTCGTGGCCATGAAAACTAGATACTTTAGAATAGAAAATATAATTAAGAGTTTATTTAAATATCTACGCGAGCAGCTTCTTCAGTTAAATTATTATGATCTCAGTTGATTTAGAACAGCTGCTAAGTTATTTGATTACAAAATCATGAGTGATCCTTAAGGTTTTCGTCCTTTTTTGATGTGTTATTCATTTAGACTTAACTTTAGTGTCTTCAAAAATACTTACAAAAGTTTCTGTAGATTTTGAATAGCATTAGCTTGAGCTCTAAAGCACTAAAGCTTTTTTCAACAAAATTTTCGTCAATAATGTCAATGTTAACGTTTGTTAATATTTTAAATGCTGTAAGTTTGCCTTCAAACATTTCCACGATTATCACTAAAAACTTTTCACTTCAATCATATTCTCTCCCGCTTTGATTGCAACTTTTTTCTGGGAACGTCTTCAGTAGTAGTGATTTTGCTTAAGAGATTTCATTACAAATACAACATTTTAAGAATATTCTCATCTAAATTAAATTAAAATTAAATAAATAAAAATATATTTTTAATTGCTACAAATAAAACAGCCCTGAAACGTGAGAAAGTCATATTAATTATTAAAATCTAAAAAAAGTATCTTGCGATTTATTTGGTTTCTTCGAATTTCTACTACTTTTCTATGAAAATTCACATTCCTTAAGACTCTTAAGAACTTAAACTTAAGAAACATTTTTATAGAGAAAAAAGAAAGTTTAAAAAACGTAAAATGTTCTGGTAAATCGTCTACATATGTACGCATTATACAATACATGCAGGATGCATAAGCGTAATGGTTTTTGTGGTAATACTAACTAAAGAAAATTTTCATTTTTTTTTTCTTAATATAAGTTATGAAAATTTATTTTGTAATAAAATTGCGGTAACAGGGGAAGAAGTACAAAAGAAAAAAAAAACAAAGTAACTAAAATAGATTTAAAAAAATTTGTTTTTTCTTTTGTTATCAAAGTAAACATCACTGGATGCTTAAGTTGTAGTTTCTCTCGTAAGTAAATAGCAAAAGTTTAATCTTAAATATTGGTCTGTTTAGCGGTTTGAGAATAAAAATTTGAGTTCAGTGAATATTTATTTTTTTAATTACTAGTCGGCATTCTAAGACTTTTATGACATTTGTAACAACTAGAAATAGATATTAGATACCGGGTAAAGTATTTTTTTGATTTTCTACATATATTCTACATATACTGTCTTAAGATTTATATATATGAAAACTTTGGAAAAAGTTCTTTCTATAGATCGAGTAAAACTGACAAAATGTTGATTGTTTATGATTTTGATTAATAAAAAATTGAAAAAATTTATTTAAAAAGGTGAAATTTTTCTCCCTTGGCTCTGACATTACTTGTGACATAGAGATTATGTGGGATTTTTTCAAAAATTTACATGTTTTTGACTTCATGACGCTTATATCTGTTTATTAGTTAGCAATATTCAAATTGTAATTTTTTCGACTTAAAAACCTTGCAAAAAAGAAAAAAGAAAAGGAAATCTCTTATCATAAATTTGTCCTCTTCACAGATTTTAGACTAAATTTTAAAATCAAATAAATTCATTTATAAGTGTTAGTAACAATTTGCAAAAATTTTAAAGATTCAGTATCTATTTACAAAGTGTTGCTGTTGTTGTAAAACTAATTCTATTTTATTATTTCGTATGTCCTTTGAGTATATCATGTTAAGGGAACAGACCTGAAAATTAATTATGTTGTGTTTCTAATACGGGAGAGCTCGTTATGTTAAGAATACATGTTGCTCCATTTAAGTATATCATGTTGTATGTTTCGAATATGTTATGGTACGTATATATATATGCGTATGTATATATATTTATATATGTATATATGTATATAGCAATAGCTTATATGCGTAATGTTACTTCGTACGTTACATTATAGCTGTGGAATGAACAAACCGCACACTTTCATTGCAAGTTACGTTTGCGATACTACTACATATTTGTAAACAAAAAAAAAACGTTGCGTATCAAATTCGGGTATTTTAGATTTGAATACTTACTTGCTTGCTTTCTGATGCAGTACCCATCATCGTGGATATATCGGATTTATGAAACGTTTTTAAGACACGGCAATATGTAGTAGGAGATCTTTTAAGATCAGCATGAATAGCAAAATTGAGATCCGTCATGATATTTAATTATTTCTTCAAGTAGCAATTGTTTTATATCAAAAGTTTGTTTAAAAGGATAACTTTTGTTCTTAAACTTGTTTTTACAGTTGAGATAAATTTTCGAAATCAGTTAAAACGAATCACCGTTAATTAGAAACCAATCATTTTTTCTTCCCTTCTGAATTATGGACTTAGAATTTGTGAATTTTAAATTTGGAGATTAAACTATATCTTATAAATCTTCGCTCAAGAAGTAAGCATAGGCTTATAATTATTAGAAGACCGTATAAAAGGGAGGTAGTATGTATTTTAGATATTTAATTCAAGAAAGGACTCAAGAGTTGCTGATAAATAGTATAAAAATGAGATTTGATATATGTACGTTTTACGATATACGATATATATATAGATATATATATATACGATACGATATATATATATATATATATATATATATATATATATATAATAAGAGAATGAGTCTTTGATCTATTTTCTAACTAGTTGCCTTACAGGCAAGTGTACCTGTCTAGATAGATAGGTATTAAGGGATTCGTTGTAAATCGTATATAATTTCTATTTTGTTTCTGTTTTATATTATTTTCATATGCATTCAACTTATGCAACCCTTAATAGTTGTTTCTCGTATACTGACAACTATCTTGGGGGTTTTCGCTGTACGCGTATAGCGTATGAATAAATGTAACAAATTATTATTAGTGTTTATGATATGATAAATAACGTGTTGAGTATGTGCAAAATATGCAAAAGAATTTTTTAATATATTCCCTTAAATAATTTTCATATATACTTAAATTAAATAAAATTAAATATATTTATATATAATTTAATTCGTCGAAATTTTATTTCGTAATAGAAAATTGTAAATCTAATCTTATCTAAATATATATGAAATTATTGTGTTAATTAGGTATCGTTACAATATCGAGCAAATAATATTATCAAATTAAATGAAGCGAATCCATACAATATGGATCTTGAAAAGAAGGTGTGAGTAAGAAATCATCAGATGTTTACGACCATTCATATGTTACTATAGCAAATCTCGGGTGATGTGGTCTTATTTCTGGAACGCAATGAAAAGGTATTGTTCAGCCTCTAAAGAACTTCGAATCCTCTCCAAGATTATATTATATAATTTGTAATGTCTTAAAAAAGAAAAAAAAAAAAAAAGAAAAGGGACATTTCTCAAGATCTTACGTTTACTAGTATGAAACTAAGCGCTAATGAAACGTATTTTTTTCATAATTGTGATTTAAATTTGAACGAGAGATATGAGTGTAAAGCCATATAGTATTGAGTGTGAGGACAACTTTTAAGCGAAGAAAAATGATCAATTAAAAGATTATTATGATTAGTAGATTAGGTTAGGTTAGATTTGACGATTCAATCTATTCTTCGAGCCGTTTTCTCAAAGAGTCTCATTGAAGATTTTTGGTTTTCAATATCGCAGATAATATTCATACAGTATTTCCTCTCTGACAAGGTCGTAATGGTCTTGGAAACATCACATTCGGAAAATTTAGTTTCGCAAGCGAATTATGAGTCATCGGTAATTTTCTTAAAATTGTCATCAGAGCATTTAAATAATCCGCAACCAAAAGGATGAGGAAAAAGGTTCATTTAGTTGAAAACCAGTAATATTCAGAAACAATCTTCAGATATCATATAAAGTATATATATATAAATAAATATATATATATGTATATATATATACATACATATTTATATATATATTCCTGATTAGTAACAAGCTCTTGACCGTCTTTGGTAAACATTCTTTGGATCACAAAAATGAAGATAGCGACTTCAAATCTATAGAAGGCCTTATAAGGTCTGGCATACAAGTTGATATTAAACATAAGCGATATCAGTCAAAGAGCCACGCCTACAATAATACAAAAAGCAAAAAAATTGTCCTTTTTTGCTTATTACTCATAAACTACAAGAGGGCGATCTGACAGCACACTCCAGGGAAAAAAAAACATTCACTCCTATCCAGTATTATAGAGTATTTAGCTCTAATTCTTTTCGCTTTTCCTTTTCTCTCTTTTTGAGAGAAAAAGATTCGACTACAGCCGAATATAATTTTCTTACTTGTTTATTTTAAATTCCATTTCATTTACTAAGATTTTTTTGGAAGAATGTCGCTTGTAATCTTTTTTCCAAGCTTTAGTGCTAAACTACCTGCTACTTAGCGGCATAAAAGCTAATCGACTATAAGATATGTACGCGGGCTATAATAATAACTTCATTTCAAAGTTAATAAACTGATTTGTTAGTGAGATTCTCTGCTTTCATCCACAATTCAGATTTTTCTATAGATAAAATTAAAACATGGATTACTTGAAAGACTTAATGGTATCATTACAAAGTTAACGTTGACAACGCGTATTGAATTTCTTTCTTTTCCACGTCACAATTTAATTGAAATGTAGTTGTCTTATTGTTGTCTTATGCGTCTATTTTATAAATTGTTTGTTTTCGAAGGAAAATACCTTTATTCATTAATGAATAAATGAAAATAAGGCATAAAGAATGGTTAAATCAATCGATGGCTGCTAATGAAATTTTATAAGAAAAATTTGTGTATTGAAAACGAACAATAAAAAATTTATTATGCAGTAAAAATTCTTAACTATTTTTCCACATCTGAATTGCACAAGTTTCTAAAACATTTAATTACGCATTAAGTCAATGATTAGCTTTAATATTTCATAACATTTTAAAGATTTGTAATCAAAATGATAAGAGAGAAAAGAAAAAAGAGTTAACTACCTATTAAATCATTACAAACTGTCCAATCATCAACTGGAAGGCCGAGTTTCGATACCTTATGGTTTATGGTCAGCATAAATCGTAATTTATTACTTATGTTCAGCCTAGCAGAGGTGTTTGTTTTGATAGAATATTATAAGAATTTTGTCGGTTTTTAAAAGGTGTGAAAAAAGAGATTTTTTTCTTTTCAAATTTATTCTGCTTATATAATGGACTTGAACTATTATTCATGTATAATTTATAAAGAATTTTTCATACTTTCATATGTTTAATATATGAAATAGAAAAATTTTAATTGAGCCGCACTATTCACCAAATATATATGTTTAAATTTTATAATAAAGTTAAAAAATGGTTTAATTATATTTTTGATAAGTTTTGTTTAAGTGTTTGATATCCTCAATTAGATTGTAAGACTAGATTCGTATTACAATCAGCTCGATTGGTTGCATTGATTGGAATTGGTCGAATTCGGTTGATGCTTCTTCTTTTTTTTATAATTGCGAATAATATAAATTCAAAAATATACGAGATCGAAAAGTTTTAAAAGGCTTCTATAGGTTCATATATTTTCGAGTTGAAGTACTAAGGCAAAATTAAATAGTTAAAGTTCCCATTAATTCTCTCCTCACACCCGTTAGATTCTCTCCCATGGATAACTTGCATTTTCGCAACGTGAAAGACTTGTTGCCAATTAAATATTTTTGATTAAAAAAATTTATTCTTTTTTTTTTTATTCTAAACCGTCTTCTGTTAAATGACCAATTATTGGTATTCGGACAAAATTGAATGTTGAATTTTCTTTTTTACCTCAATTTCATAATTTCATTGAAAGTGAAAAAATGAATAATAAATTCTATTAATTTTTGCAATCTGTATAGTAACTTAATTGTTACAATACGATATCAGGCCAATATATAGAAAGCAGCTTTGACGTCATGAAACATGTTGCATTATACGTGCGATGTATTCGAAATCATAAAATTATTAATTAGTCACATGGCTATGCATGGCTATGAACATTTGTGAAAAGAATTCATGCGCGAAAATTCACAACACATCAGTTGCCATAGGCTTACGAAACTTCATTAACAACGTTTTGTTCGAATACTGTTAAGAAAATATGGCAATTTTTTCGAATTTAATATATAACAAAAGAGAAAAACTATTGTTCTCGTCGATATCATATTTGTTACGAAAATCACAAACTGGTAAAACTCAACTGCAAGAAATTTGATAAAATGTCTGAAGAGGAAATTCCTTTCAATATATTACCTATCACGGTCATAAAAAATCACATTTGCAGCTCTCAATAAAAGTAAAGATTGGCAGAGACATATGACAGATAATGGACTTAATGAAACTACGCCGGAAAATCCAGCAACAAAGTATTAGCAGGTATAGGAGAAAGGAATGGAAAGCTTGTGATATTCGTAAGGTTTATAAGCAGAACATTTTCCTTAAAACAGAGGAGTTGATTAAAAATATTTGAAAATTGGCTAAGTGCTAAAGAAATAGTGGCTTTGAATGAATTGTAAAAATCATCGACATTATAAATATTATTTCATAAATAAAGAAATTTTAAATACAAAATCTAAGCTTTTCGTGGTCTAGCGATACGGACTGTGTTTAAAGGAAAAATACAAAAGGCAGTTTTGTAACAATATCTCAATTAATTAATGAAGTTTAATGAGTTGTTAATAAAATTAAAAAACTGCAATAGATTTCTTTAAAAAAAATAGCCGGTGAGCCGATCCTCAAGAGTTGATTTTAAAAAAAGTTTACGGAACACGAATGAGAAAAGAGCTTAAAATTGAAAGGTGTGAAGTTATATTTAAATATAACTAGCAAAATCACAAACCAAAACTTTTGATAATAAAAAATTTAACCGAAAGCAACTTGAAATAAGCTATATATCGTTGGAAAGGGTATTCATCAGGAATTCACGGAGTACTAATTTCGTTTTTATCGCAGCAATTGCTTTGGCCACAATGAACAATTAAACTTCCTCTTTTTGAATGTCATATTTGACACAGCAGTGAAGCCTTTTTATATCAAATTTTACCTAAAGTTCCAAAGTTCCAAAATAGTGCTATTTTAACTATATTCGATATAAATCCTTCCAAGATTTTGGTTAACAGGATTCTGTTAGTGGCTTAACAGACTTCTGTTAACAGTTTTGGTTTGTGACTTTGCTAGTTAACTTTAAATATAACTTGACAGCCTTAAAATCGTATGGATTCGTTAATAGTGATATCATCTATATGCTATTCTAAAAACTTATTGAGTAATGTGTTATACTCTGAATGCGACAACGCTTCATAGGGTCCTTTTTTCAGTTTAGTAAGGATTTTTCTGCGATCATTGCTTTTAATATGAAATAGTTTACCGAATCAATTCTTATCTGATTCTTCCTTGTTAAGGACGAAAAAGAATCCGTATATACGGGTGTACAGCCTTCGGTTATACTATTATCCATTTTAGTTTAATAATTGATAAAACGGTTTTGCGCTTTTCGTTATTTTTTATTTTTTGCTTTACATTGAAACCAAACAAACTGTTCCACCTTCTGGATGTTTCTGGTAATTTAATGGTCCAGGTTTTGTCTTTAAGTAAAAATTAATGAAATGTTAGAAATTTTCACTCGAAGTTTACCTTAAGAGTAATTTTAAAACTTATTTCTTCCCAAATCGAAATTATTAGATATGCACTCTGTTGAAGTCTCCATGGTATTAGAATTACTTCAGTTCAGTCGTGTTAAAATTTCCTAGGTAGGTTGTGTAATGTGAGACTGAGCATTATTATGTTGAAAAATTAGCTTACAGCGTTTTCCCGCATATTGGGGCTATTTTTGTTTTCATATTCGAAGATATCATTTCATTACTTGAAGTGGAAATTTCATATTTCAAATAATTGTTTAGAAATCATTTTCTAAAGATATTTGTTAGAAAATTTCGTAACGAACATATAAGATATTAGACTGTAATTTTCCAATAGGAATTCGTATAATGTAGAAAGTCTTTTGGAGGGTTGGGCAAAGAAATCGAAATTTTAAAGAAAAAATTTATCTTTCATGTATAAAACTTTCTTTCCCATATTCCTAGAAAATTCAAAGTATCTATTAAGACAATAAAAAAAAAAAAAAAAAATTGATTTTCTAAAAAATGAACAGTGGCGTTATACTTGAATACCTTCATAATAACAATTGCAATTGATGTTGAGTAAATTCAAATATATTTCATTCAAACGATTGGTAACTTAGATTGCAAACACATTTTAGAAAACATAATAAAAAGTTCTTCTGAGTTTTACTATTATTTCAACTTTCATTAAAACGGCAAGTGTTCTTTATAGCACTTGTCCGTAAAATGTTCATTGAATGGTCCACCTATAAATATTAAAGTATTTATCGAAAATAACAATAAAATGTTAAGATAAATGTGATGTGAATTGTTTGTGCGTGTCTGCAAACGGTAATATCATTAAATAACCTTTTGTATGGCATAATAAAATTTTTTTCAGTAATTTTAATTCACTTTTGATATCCTTAAATTTTATGTATTTTCCTTTCTTTTCTAATTCTACGTAATTAAATTGCAGTGCGCTCAATGACATTTTTTTTATCCAACCGAGCAGCTATATGAAGTTTATTGTAAGCTGATAACGTAAAGTACGCGTTAAGCGCACAAATGCGCATATATATACACATATATATATATTTATATATCAGCCTGAATAAGAATAGCTAGTTGATTTCCTGTCTGTCCATCTTTCTTTCCTAACAACAATTGTATTTCTCCCGATTCTCGATTGACAAAATTGTTTTAGAATTCATTCTTTATAATGGCCCATAATCGGTGTAATTATTTTTGGACCAGATATGTTTGAAAATAAGACACGCTTGCGTGCTATTAATTGCGCTTTTCACATATTTTATCTTAACTATGTTATTCCTCAAGAGTGCAGATGATAACATATATTGCTCTTTGAAAAAAAAAAATAAGAATAATAATAATTCTGCAAGCGATAGGCAGTCAATAGATTCGATTTAGTCAAGATAATAATTTTTTCTTGTTACATAATGATAATATGTTAGATAGACCGACTGACATGGCAACATTTGCATTTTTGTGTATTTTCATACCAAGTGATGGGCATGAATTTGTTTTTATAAATGGGTATAAATGTATACAATGAAGTAAATAATAAAAAAGAAAATAAATAAAGAAAAAAACTGCCTCAAACATGGATAACGGATATATAAGCTTTTTGCTCTTATATAAGCTTGAGAAAAAAATATTATTACTGCGAAAGATGATTACTATCTTCGTTCTTTTAACATAGAATGCTTGCATTTTGCTTCCACACTGCAGGATTTTGTAAAAATTCTACATCTTATTAGACCGAAAAGGTAACAGCGCTAATTTGTTGAGAGAAATAGATCATCATCATTTTGTGATGTAGTTAGAGTTTTTCTCATTTTTTGAATTTCCGACAACGTTATGATACACACATATAAGCCAACGATAGATTTCACTAAATCCGTTTAATTTTTTCGCTTGTCAAATAGATTAATTTTGAAAACACTAATTGGTAATCATGATACTTATCCAATTAAGTTTGAAATTCGAATACGAAAAAAAGAAGTCGTTTACTTAGATGCTATTTTGTTGTTTTTTTTTTATCTTTGAAGAGCTAAAAATGCTTTACATTTACAAGTTCAAAAAAAAGTACACGGAATCGGTTTGAAGCTTCGTTGTGGAGTTTTGCGAAAATGATCTCTGCACTAGTCACTGGTGATATCACTCAAAACAAGGCTACAATCGACCACGAACAGCATTTGACAGTAACACAGATTAAACCGTTCATCTGTTTTAAGATATTTACGAAATTTGATGAACATATACTATAGCGAAATAATGTTATTCCATTTGCACTGTCTATTATATTCAAAAAAAAGCAGTAATCTGTATATTAGAGTTAAGCGGATTATTCCTCTACTGGGTCCACACATCAATCACTTCTTTCATTGCTTCTGCTCGAAAAATTTCTTTCAAGTTAGATTGTACCAGCACGCCTTTACTCATTCCAACTAAAGTTCGATTTCAGCTGCCTACGGTTTCAATTCTTTTATTTAACTCATTTTCGGTTTTAAAAGCTTCCATTTCTCTTTCGTCTTCTGTTTTAATAAAGTATACGAATATCATTCTCGAAACACCATCTTTAAACATTGCCATGTATTTTAATTCGCTAATCGCTGTTTGTTCCCAACCCCAGATGCAAGAAATTTGGCGAAATTAACTGCAGACGTTTGATAAGAGCTTTCATTTGGTATTGATTATGTCATCGACATCGACATATTTCATCTAATCTCTCTCAATGAAATTAAAAGCAACAAAGTATTTGCAAAGAACCAGAAGATATGTTTGATCTTGTTTCGAGCATCTCCCAGCAATATTTAATTAACAGTGTTGATACGTTCGGCTTGTTAAATTTTACAACATAAATGATTTGAATTTTTTTAATGACTGACTCTATTCTAATTCCTCACAATAATTTG
>KK351020.1:2745517-2796813 GCA_000671755.1 Glossina brevipalpis | reverse complement strand
TGTAAATATAACGGTTCTTAATTTTGGGTAAGTAATCATATTGTTGGATAATTGTAACAGGGATTCTGTTTTAAATCTCTCCAATAATGCATTGTAATTTATATGACTTGCTTTCGGACCTGTTTGGATTGTCAAGGCGTAGAAGTGAGATTTAGTATAAATGTATAACTGGTTTTCTGCATTCCCCTCGATCATCTTGAAACACATCAGCAATACGATATATGCAGTGCATATAATTTCGGATTTATTATATATTGCGTCATTTGTTGGTGATGTGTTAGCTACTATTTTATCTCTGATATAGTTCATATACTCCTCTTCTGATACAAAATTAACCCTTAGGTTAGGCGATCGTTTATACATCTCATAAAGATCGGAAAAGCCCGGTATCCAAGAGAAAAGAGCAATGATCTCACTCAATAAAGGCGTTCCTTTATGTTGCAAAAATATATCTTTAGATGTTGCTTATTAAGGCCCTAACATTGTCGAGATGAACACCCGAACAAAAATATTGGTGCTGTTAGCGAAAATGTCGGAGAAGATCCCAGTTCATCGATTACGTGACGCACACAGCCTTCTGATCGATATAACAGAATGGTGCCACAATCCAAACAACACGCTCCATTTTCACATTGTTGCCTGCGAATTTTACCTTTTGGTGATGTGAGTCGTGCACCAAGATCGTGTAATTTCTAACCGTTGGATTTTCACTTTTTTTTTGGACGGTTACGAGCATAATCGCCTTTATGCGAACAGTTTTGAAACTCTTGACGCTTTGCAAATAAACACTCGTCAGATTATAGCCGAGCTATTGGGCGCTATGTGCAGGTAAAGTCATCGAAAGTTACCTTAAGAGCATCCATTCCCGTAAAATATCTCACGGAGTGTGTTTGAATGATGTTGTATTCCACAAACAATGTCAAGATTCATTTAATATATTGGAATAAAAACTTGTTTTAAATCTGAATCAGAAATGTGCGTTTTATTGACGTTCACTGCAAAACTCCAAAATGGATGATCCTTTATATTTACCATGAGCAACAGGACTATGTTACGCTTGGAAATTAGAAAACCAAAGGCACTTTAAGCCGAACTTCACCTTTTATGGAAATTTCCAGCAACGTTTAGGCGAACAGAAACCGATTCAACTCAAAACAAGAATATGCATCCTTTGTTGATTCTTCAATGCGTAATGTTAACAAAGACTACTCTCCGCTTGTGAGTATATAAAGTGACTACAAATGAACTATTGAGATATTATGGTTTATAAAATAACTGATTTCATTGTATGAAGGAAAAACCGCAAGCATTTAAAAAAAAAAATGTTTTCAAAACTGTCGGAAAATACCACCTAATCGTCTTGCGAATGTTACCCTGAAAAATTTCACTATTTAAACGGTTAACATTATGAAACTAAGCAGAAAGCTTAAGCTGTATATTATAACATAATATAAAATCTGTTTTCATTGAAACTTTTTGAGGAAAGTTAGAAATGCGCTCTTATTGAGTTCTCTTAAGTTATGTTATATTTCTCTTCTATATTAGTTTAAGAATTAGAAGAGCATTCATATGAGGTGTAGTTAAGAATTCAATAAACAACTGAAAAGTTTACGTAATGCTTAATGATTCAAAAGTTTTTTGTTTTTTTTCTTCTTTGGAATATATCCGTCGTTATAGGAGACATATAGGGGATTAGTTATTTATTAACAAATCCACAAAAACATATGAAAGTTTTGGAAAAGAAAGGAATTCGTTTCATTCCTTTTGGTTATTTTATAAAATTTAAAATAAAAATCAAAATAATTACAACTTTAAGATTCACGGGTATTCTTAAGAGTATTGTTATCTGGCATGTTCTCAGACTGTAGGTAATGCGCCTGACTTTTGAGGTAAGCATTAGAAATTTTAATTTACAGAGTGAAAGTTGTGCGGTTATGTTATAAGTTATAAAAGCTTTTAATTTAAAAAAAAAAAAAAAAAAAATTTCGCAATTTTTTTTTATATTTACACTTCACTTTGTTGAATAACTTTTTCTACAATTTAATTTAGATTAACTCTAGTAGGATTCCTATTCTAAAACCAAAAACGAAAAAAAAACACAAAAATTTTTTTTTTCATTAAAACAAAAAAATTTTCAAACAAAATTGAATAGTTGACGCGAACTGGGTTCCTCGGGATAATAACAAAAAGAACAATTTCACTATGTCAGAGTGGCTTTAATATTTGCCTGGGGTTATGATAAAATGTGATTCACATAAGCTTAAAGATCGCAGCGTCCATTGCGGTGTTAATCAGCTCTCTCTTTCATTATTTCATATAAACTTTGCAAGGACTTTAGCTTTCATACATTCCCTGATGTAAACGAACTTAACTGCAATTCAATGAGTAATTTGTTCATAAAAATATCAGCTTAATGCTGGATATGCCATAATTACTCAAATAGAAAAAGTAGCCAGAGATTTAAGTGAAGTTTTCACACACAATAGAGTTTAATTGATTCCGTTAACATTTCTTTTTTGTTTTGTGTTATATCATTTACTGAAGGATAAGGCTTCAGTTTTATTAAAAGTTTAGCTTCATTTAAATAATAAAACTCGATCAACTTTTTTGTAAAACATTTCTAACGCCTTAAATACTCTATAGGGAAGATGAGACAATCGTTGGAATTAACGGTTTATGTGTAAAAACAACCGGAGGTAATTAAAATGAAAAATAACGCGTGACGTCTGAAAAATTCAAATATGTTTGAACGGTCTCAGTTAATGATAACGAGCTTGGAAATCACACTTTCACAGCAGCGCGTAAAGGATTTCAAATATTTAAAAAAATTGTAACTATTTTGTAAAAAAATGAGCCAATTAAGAAACAAAAAGTGTTAAAGAAATACTCCTCTATTTTTTAGAATGCTTACACAGTATACTATCCTGCCAAATGAAGCTCGTACTTTAGCTTCAAGACATAGGCTTAATATGTGTTCAATTCTGGTTTGAGACGAACCAGACAAATTACTTCGTGATCTCACTCGAACGCCGCCTCACTAGAATAGCTTCATTCAAAAATTTGGGAAAAAGTTATCCACCGATATTAGTCTATGTTCTTGTATCTAAAAGAGCTGTTCTTAAGTAGAGAAAAATTGCTTTAGAGGGCGTATATTCGAAATTCGACTTAGAATAAGACTTTTTGTTTTATTTTTCTGTAACATCTTCCCTTCGCTCTCTCTCTCTCTCTCTGTCTCTCTCTGTCTCTCTCTCTCTCTATTTCACTCTCTCTCTCTCTCATTCTCTCTAACTAGATCTTTATCTCTGTCTCTCTCTCCCTCTCTCTTTCTCTCTATCTATCTTTTGGTCTCTATCTCTCTATCTTTCTCTTTGTCTCTCTCTCTCTCTCCCTCTCTCACTATCTCTCTCTCTTCCTCTCTCTCTCTCTCTCTCTCTCTCTTTCTTTAGTATTGAGATTCAATACATTGGCAAAAAATCTTAAAACAAATCCTTCCCCTTTCAATCTAAAGTCTTCTACGTCTGAGATTTCAACCATTCCTAAAATGTTTTTGTATAGAAAACTATAAAACACTATAAAGTTGTACTGATCTGCATTAAACGATAATAACACATTGGACTAGTTGGTAGTTTTGTAGTACTTTTTGTACCTTACAGATATTTATACCTTCTATACTGACAAAAATACTTCAAAATATTTACGGTTCTTTACGAATTTTCGGAAGATAAAAGCTTTCAATAAAGGAGCGTGACACAAATATTTGCTTCTAATAATCCGACCCTTACATCGGTACGGTCGTGGTTAAAAGTACGTGTAGAAGAAAGCATTACATTTTTTCGATTGGCGAAAAGGCATACAAACCCGTCAAAGGACTGCTTGGTTTTGGAAAAAAAAAATGAGTTACCCTTAATGTATTCCTTTGCGCTATAATAAATTATTTACTTGTGTTTTTACGTATTTTTAAGACAAGACCATTTTGAAGTATATTTGCCCTTTCAAAGACGTTCACTTATTCATTTATCGATTCGGCTGCTATGACCATAAGTTGATGCTAGAGTAAGTAATTTGTAAGTTTTCCGTGAGCAAATGCGACAATTTTGTAGTAAATTTCGATATTTGGCAAATGTTATTAAAGTGTGTTTCATAATTAAACTAAAGAAGTGATACGATCATATAATAAGAAAAAAGGGGCGAAAGGTTACGATACATATTAAACAAAGGAACATGCAAACAAATGTTAATCGCTTTTGGCAAAAGACATACGATTTTACTAAGTGTATAAATTAACCAGACAACATGATTTGTTGCTAAGGAAGCTAAGACGAATGAGATTTTGCTAAGTTAAAATCTTGGATTTGGTCGAAAATAGTGTCGACAATGTCGATAACGTCGATAATGTTTTTGTTGTTAGCTTTCATTGTCATTGTTCGCGTAAAGGTATTGATAATTATAATTTGCTTTAACAAACGATCTTCGAATGATATTGAATAACTAGGAACGCTATTGCATAGGCTCACTGCAGTCGTTTTTTTTTTACTGAAAAATCCGCTTATTATGTACTAACAGCTCGAAATTCGTAAAATTATAATGCTTTTTGATGACAGTTCTTTTCTATGTAAGACGAAACTAACGTTTACAACGATAACAAGTAAGAAAATTACATTCGATATTCTTTAGCCACCATTTTTATCTTAAAAAATAAGTTGAAAAAATTAAATTTCGATACTCTATAATAGTGGGCAGGCGTAGCAGATTTTTTCTATTTTTATGGAATACCTTAGAAATGGTTATTGTGTAGTTTGTGAGTACTGAACGAAACACATCAAAAGCAGAGATGCTTTCACTTTCCATTATACTATAGAGGTGTCCTTCCACCGATTTGGCCCAATTTCGGCACCATGATACGTGTAATAACTCTCACTGCTTCTGCCACATTTGATCCACAAATCTTAATTTTTGCGAAGGGCAAAATGGTCACTGTAGATATTCTACAAATAAGCCAACAGAGCTATGAATAGACGGACGGACGGATTCTGAATTTGATGCAGATCAAGAGATTATACACTTTATAATGTCTCTGAAGTTTTTTCTTGATGTAAAAAATGTTTTTACAAAACAAACTTGTATCGGGTCGACGTGATCGATCCTTTTCAGATACTACGGGATAGCTACCGCAATATTTGTAGAAATTTTTATATGTCTATCTGCTATAGCTATGCTATGGTAATGAGCAAAAATCCCAATTTAGTATGCTTTCGAAAACAGAGTTGTTTTCGGTTTACATTTCATTGATGGATGTGTCCTTTGAACGATTAGGCCTATTTTCGATATAAACCTAAGTGCAAGAACTTCTAATGTTTTTGCCAAATTTGAAACCTCAGTCTGCATTTTTGCAATCAAGAGAATATAATTTTATCTGGACAGAGGGACAGACGGACATGCTTACATCGACTTAATATTTGAAGCTGAACAAGAATATATATGTAGCTTACTTTTGGGTATTGAAAACAAAATGACAAAATGAATATAATCCCATCTTCTGGAAGTGGGTATAAAAAGTCAACGTCAGGAACATGGACTTTTCTATTGATTTATTTTTGTTCCTAATACCATCTGGAAAGTACGATGATTGCAAAAGTAATTCATATATCATTTCGTTCAATTCTGTCTATCTTATATGATGATGAATAAAGTAGATTTTTTCTGATTCTCCTTGATTCTGTTATTTGACACATATGGAGCTAATACCCTTATTGTCCTTTTCAAAATGATTCATTCAAGACGTTCCATTCAACACGATACATATTATATTATGTACATTTAAAAAAAATTCTTTCATCGTAACTGTTGCACATGATACACATCTATCCATCATATCCTACTCTATAGATTCTTCCTATGAATAGATTCTTTCCATATATGAATGTGAATCCATGTTTCATCTAAAGTTATGTATCCTTAAAAAACTTAATTAAATGAACTTTAAATATCTTTAAATATTCTTCATTATCTAGGAAATGCTTTTTCCCCAGTCGTGAACGAATCAGGGAACCATTTTGCCCAAAGTTATTTTGCCTTCAATTTTTCATGTAAAATTTTAAATACAAACTCTGGTAAGATGATTACGATCACAGTTAGTTCAAGTATTTTTAATTAGTGGTCGTTCCATATCATATCAGAGATCTTTTCAATCGTTCATAAGCGATCAGAGCGATAGTCATCATTTGTGCTTATACGACCCCTTTTGATTTCGGGAGTTCAATATTTAATCATTTAATTTAACGGAGTAGTTTCTCTGCATTGTTTATTGAATCTCTCTTTATTTTCTTTTTCTACTTTATCTTTCAAAAATTAATTGTTTAATTAAAAAATAAATAAAATTCATTTTTTTCGATGATGAAAGAAACAACTGAAGTTGTGCACTTTTCATGGAAATCATGAAATTTGGGTTGTGGTTATCTAAAAATTTCTTTTATTTTACAGTAAAGGAATTTTTTGTTTTCCGCTATCTTTAGGTATTTCATTTATATTAATAAATAAAATAAATTGGCAATCTCTGCTTACCAAATAATAAATAGCTAGAGTGTCAGACCAGTAAATTCATATACACTTTGCTGTCTTATCAAATCTCTTATTAAAAACCATAATTAGCAAGATTTACGCCGAGATTTTGGTTTCAAAAATAAAGAAAATTTGTAGTTTTAAGAACTTCGTACTTGACATTTCATAATGTCGACTGACTAATTCATTTACAATACTTCTTAGTAAACTTCATTAATCTTGATTAAATTTGTCAAAAGCTTTTACCAGCGATACTTTCATTTTTTTTGTTGGTTTTTTTTTTTTTTTTGGTGTTTTAATGGCTTCGATCGATAAATAAACAAATTTTGGCTCACCGCCAGAAAAGATATATTTGCGACTTAGAAACCTCTGAGAGAGTGACGGTCATAAGGTTGTAAATAACATGCTGTGTTTGTGATTACGAGTATGACTAAATTTTTTTTTTTTTTTCTTGTATTCACTTAGTTTCTCAACTAAAAATTTCAAATTTATTGCATTCATAAGTGATTTTTTAAAGGGAGATTTCTTTTTGAAAGTAAATCTAAACGTATTTAATAATAAGATAGTAACTCGAACATTTTAAAATGAAAAGAAAAAATTTTTATAAAATTAAAATTAAAAGTCTTATATAAAAATACTTCATTCATTTAAGGTAAATGGAAGTTATGCTAAAAATATAATTATATATTATAATATGGGAAAGCAAGAGTTTTATCATCTAAAAAATTTGAACCAACTTAGTTACTTTTACTTTCTTTTCGATATGTAATTCTTAAAGTAATTCTATGGAAGGAATCTTGGGAAACGTATATAGTTTTTCTTTTTCTTATTTTATACTACCTTAGCACCGTTGAATTCTTGTTAAATGTTTTTTTTTATTTTGTTTTTTATTTATTTTTCTTAATTTTGTGTATTAAAGTGAGCTTAAACGCAAAATGTAATAAAGTATTTCCTTTTCCTTTACTCTCCTTTCCCTACTTTGTATTTTCTTTTTTTTTTTTAGATTAGAATTTCGTTTTCATTTATTTGGCTTTTACGAAATTTTCTAACGAAATTATCCTTTCACAAATTAGTCGCATACGTAAGAATCCAATTGCTTTTCCGTATATTCTCAACAATTTACGGTGTGTTACTAAAGTCTAAGTACGTATGATCGATCGTTTATGAAAAGATTTTTTTTGTTTGTGTTTTCTTTCCCTATATTATTAATTTATATACAATCTAGCCAAAGAGACAATAAATAAATGTTATGGACATGTGAGGAAAATAACAGAGATTATCGTTCACCAATGGGGAATAATATAATAATAGAGATATGATGTCTAAATAAATTACAAAAACCTTTATGAGTTAAGAATATGCTTTAAGTAACTTAAGGAATAAATATAAATTAACTTAATATTTAATTTTAATTTCGTTTATCTTAATTTTAGCAAATGTTTACGATATGATATTAAAATTAATTAGTTTAGGAGAAAAGATAATAGAAATTAATTTCTAAATCGAAGCTCTAATATACGATAACTTTTCAATCTTCTCATCTCATTTTGGAGTAAAGAAAAGCAACTAAGAAAATTGTATTCAGCTGTGCCGACCACTTTTATCTTAAAAAAGGGTGAAAAAGTAAATTGTAACAGATGGGAGTGGCAGTGAAAGAATTTCCAATGTTTCTGCCAACTTTCAAGCCAATATCTTCATTTTCGCGGCCAAGAAAATGTTTAGCACAAACATTAGATAGTTAAGCAGCCACACAGATAAACAGACATACCGACGGATACGTTTAGGTGGTTTCCGAATTTCATACTGATCAAGAATGTATACATTCTATGTGGTCCCAGAAGCATCTTTCTTAATGTTACAAACATTTTCACAAAAATAATTAAATTTCAATATTCTATTATATCGAGTGGGCGGGGTCGGTCCTTTCCATTTTAGCACAGAGAATACGAGATAGCTGGCGCAAAAGTTTTGGAAGTTTTTCTAATTCTATCTGTTTTAATTTACGAGTAATGAGCAAAATTCCAATTTGTTTTTGCTTCCAAAAGCAGAGATGTTCTTAGTCTAGGTCGTACTGTGGGCGCGTCCTTGGACCGATTTGGACCATTTCTAATACCAACCTCCGTGCAAGAACATCCAATGTTTCTGTCGTATTTGAAGACGATCCCTTCATTTTTGCGACCAGGAAAATGTTTATCGCAAACATTACACAGACGGATATGCTTAAATCGATTCTGAATTTGATGCTGATCAAGAGTATATATACTTTGTGAAGTTTCCACAGTTTCCGTTTGGTAGTTACAAACCAAGTGACAAAATGAAATATACTCTTCACCTTCGGTGCCGGGCATACTTAAATAGTATAGGAGAAAAGATAATAGAAATTAATTTCTAAAAGGAAGATCCAATATACGATAGCTTTTCAATCTTCCCATCTCATCTTGGAGTAAACAAGAAAAAAAAGGAAGTAAGTAAAAAAATTATATTCGCCAAAAAACGGACGTGTTTTGAGCTCATTTTGTACTGTAGATGTGGCTTATCGATTTGGCCGATTTTCGGAAGAATACCATCTTTTATTTTTGATTTAGTCGCAACGTTGGCTGAATTTTTAAAAAGCACCTCTACCAAGTCAGTACACGTGGGTTCAAATCTCATTGCGCAAGAGTTTTTTCAAAAAAACAAAGCCAGTAGTCTAAGCTGCTAGTGCTTTTATCTCTAGTCTGAGAACTAATTTCATTAGTCTAAAGTATAATAATAATAATAATAATAATAATAATAATATTTTTGATTTATAAAGTTGATCTCCAATTAAGGGCGGTAAGGTCACTACACATTTTTAAAAAAAACTAATTTTTTTTAGCTTAACAGATGCTTTGAAGCTTCTACAATATGTGATAAAAAATTTATTATTTGCAAAAAAAATTTTCTTTTTCAAATTTCTAGCTTTTCCGTAGCCGCTCTAAAAAAAGACTGACTTTATCAAATGAATCCTTGCTGGGAAGTGACAGCCCATTTTTCTTATCTATTAATTTATAACTTATATAAGGCATTGACAGATGATTTTAGAGCGAGTTGATGATCATTTCAAAACATTTCAAAACAAAAATATTCCATTGTATCCTCATCGAGAGGAGCCCTAACTAAACAAGAGACAGGTAGCGATTTGAGCGATTACTTCTATTCGGAAATTGACAGTTTGGGATGCAGTGTTTGTGCTTGAAATTAAATTTGTTTACAGGATTATAAATTTTCTTGCTTTTTTTCTTTGCTGTTTGGTTTGAGGCAAAGTCTTAAAGTTTCAATTCTTCTGTCTTTGATATATGCAACAATAGGAGCACTTTCGAGCAAAAAATCGGTAAGAAAAGAGAAGAAGGAGAAATATTTGCACATAGATGGACTTTTTTTTAAAGTTCTGCGATTTCAGACTAATAAAGAAAACTAACAACAATTTTCTTGAAAACAATATTCTTAAGGGATTTTTCGTTAAATTGATTTAAACATTTTTTATTAACAAAAGCACTTTTTTTTGTTTGTAGAAAATTGAACTTTTTCCTTCAAATACTCGGCAAACACGCTAAAATCAACATATTTAAAGAATCCTACGACCTTCTTTAGATATATTGGTGTAGATTAAAAGTTTTATTTATTTTTCCAAATTGAAATTTGCACCATTTATACTGCCACAGATGTCTTACGAGAATGGCTGCAGTGTTTCCATTTTGTGGTATTTTTTTTATTACCTAAATAAAACTTGAGTAATCTCGTCAAATATTATTATTCGATCACTTTTCCTTCCATTTAAAAAAATTTTCTCAAAGAAAGACCCTTTTTTTTAGGTCTATTGCAGTGACCTATTAATCCCTTCAGCAGAAAGCAAAAAAAAATTTTCCAGATGTTATTGCTTTTTTTCTGTTTTTTTAAATATTACTGTTATTATTACTATTCTACTCTAGATTAATGAAATGAATTCTTAGACGAGAGAGATAAGAGCACCACCAGTGTATGCTAGCGGCTCATTGGTGTTTTTTCATTTATTGGCTATAAAAAAAATTCCACCGCAATGAGATTTGAACCCACGTGTACTGACTTGCTAGAGGCGCTTCTTAATACTTTAGCCAGAGGCTGCTTTTTTTTTTTTCTATTTATAGTATATTTTCCGTTTGCAAGTACAGTTTCATTTTCATTTTCGTCTCTTGTTTTCTTCGCCGGTTAGATTATTTTATAACTTTAATTTAAGGAATTTACTTATTTTATTATTATTTGATTTATATTAAATATTTAAAAAATGTTCATTTAAAGAATCCAAACAAATTATTAAATTTCAAAAGTTTTGAATTTAAAAAAGATTTATGGGAGCTCAGTTGATTTTAAAGTCGTCAAGTGTCAGTTAATTAATCCGATTAAATATTTAAATAATTGACATACGTTCATCGAATATGTGTTTTAATTAATCAAACAGAATAACTTTATTCTATAGTATATTCGCGCGCCCAGCAATTTTATGCTTTGTTTCTAGCGGTTCATGCGGTATGACTGAAAGATCGACTTGAAATCTTAAGTATATTAAGTGTAAAGGATACATATTCTAAAAATTATTTTTACTATTCACTAGATTCCATTCTAGATTTTCCTATTGACTTAGTAATAGTAATGCAAGGGCATCATTTGTTATCTCTTTCATACTGCAAACGCTTCTACGTATACTATTAAGATGTTTTGGTTGTTAATTGTCTCGATTTGGAATATGTTCTTTTGCAATTCAAAATTCGCTTTAGAAGAAGCTTCAGAAGTTGCCGACTTCTTTTTATTTATACCACATAAATTGTTTATAACACTAGACTTTTAGTAATTGATTTATTTTATTTAATATTTAATTATAATAATAAAAGTGAACGTAGATTTTTCAGATGCCCTGTAAATACCTCTTTATATATAAACTAGACGTAACATACGGTTATCGTGATTTTACTTGTGTGTCTTTTTACATATCTAAGTCACTTGAAATATTTCTATTAAAATTTTCTAAGCCTTATGTCACATTTTGTCGATGTTTCTTGGGGGAGATTTAGTAGTTATTTGGCGAATCAAAAGAAAAAAGAAAAAAAAAGTGAAGGAAAGGACTTAAAAGCATGCCTGTATATTATACTGCAGGAGAATGTCAGAGTATGGCA
This sequence comes from Glossina brevipalpis, assembly GCA_000671755.1. Classification (NCBI taxonomy): domain Eukaryota; kingdom Metazoa; phylum Arthropoda; class Insecta; order Diptera; family Glossinidae; genus Glossina; species Glossina brevipalpis. The sequence continues at coordinate 2,785,087 of KK351020.1, read as the reverse complement.
ATGAAACTTTTTTTTTTTTAAATAGTTTATTAAATGAAATATTTTTGTGCGAACCTTTTGAAGGTTTCATGTTAGCCTTAAATATGTTCAAAATATAATTGTATGAATAAGAATTCGTCTGGGAATTTGCTCATATGAGTAAAACTATTAGGTGGTTTTAGAAAGGTTACGAAATATTTCAAATCATATATATATATTTATATATATATATAACTGTATTATATATATATATATTTGAGTTTGTCGTTTTTGTCGGTTCGCTTTCATTCAGATTAGTTGTATAAAACTTGGATATATCTACGCTGATGTTTACTTAACAAACGTCATTACAACGAAATAGTTACAAAAAAGTTAGGTTAGTAAGTAAGTAAGTAACCAAAGTTTGTTATGGTTTAGCCAAGAATGCGTATTTATTTTTTGGGCAACCGTATAAATATAATCTATACCTTAAAGCAGTATTTTATGAAATCTTTTAGATTTTATTTGTTTATATAATAGGTGAGCTGCCTTTTTAGTTTATTTCTATATGAGAAGATAAATCATAAAATAAAATCATTCAAAACTAATCAGGTTTGACGTATTTATACACATATGCATGCAAAAAGTTCATTTACAATTTCTACTCCTTACGAATTTATTAAACAACAACAGTTGAGAATATTGATCAACGAAATCATAAAGTAAAGAGTATAATGTTTGTAGAATTTTTTTTCTAAAATAAATTTCAAAACTTAACTTAACTTTGTGGTAAAGTAGAATTGCCAACCAACCGCATACATATTTTGGCAAAAGTTGTGGTGGTCGTTGTTTTGTTTTCATGTTTATACAAAAACATATGAGGAAACTGTATATATTTTCCAAAATCAGTTACAATATAATTTAACCTAAATAAGTCTTATAGTTAATAAAATTTCATTTGATAGCATATAATTAGGCGTCAAAACTTTTAGAGAAGTTTCAAGTCTCATATGAATTTTAATTAGCGTACAATGTCGTTTAAATTATAGAAACATTGCGCTTTGCAAACGGAAGAAGGTTCTTTCCTTCTACACGTTTATATTTTGGACGAGAATTCGTAAGTTTAAAAATCAAGGCAATTATATTCATTTATTTTTGGTTTTTTGGATGCACATCGCCTTAGGCAAATATCAAAACTAAGTTCACTATAGACGAGTTATTTGATTCATCAAGAATATTAGTGAGTTTTGCGATGGGACTTATGAATACAGGTTTGTCCATTTGATAGTTCCGAAAGTAATTATAAATAAAGCACACTTCTGATTACGAATTGGATAAAGTTTTTATTATGTTATGTTATGTAACATTATTCAAACATCCTTCACGGAATGTCTTAAAGGACCGGATTGTTTTGAGGTAATTTTTGATGAGTTGCTTTGAAAATTCGATACAAAAAATCGTCATCCAAATACTCTGGTTCCAATACCCAGTCAGTGTATTTCCTAGCGAAGCAACTGCAAGATATGCCCAAATGCTACGCACTCCGTGTAATAGATAAATTTGGATCCTCTTCGGCGCTTTTGCTAATAGGACTAACATTTTCATTCGAGCATGGGTTTCAATGATGCACGTGCGGTAACAAGTCTGTTACATATTCAGTTTCTTCAAACTTCTTCACAACTTTCGGCTTATAGTGGGTCCAAATGGTCGATTGTATCGACGCTCATCTGCTCGCAATGCAAGGAATGTTCCTACAACTATTGAATCAATATTTCTATAGTAAGTTTTTAATATTTGAAACGAGGTTTTCAAATCAGGACCAAAAAATGGATAATCTTATATTTGTGCTAAATTTCAGATTGAATCCTACTCGATTTTTCTTTTTTTGGTTTTCTTTTCTCTTTGCCGCGAATGGGACTGAATTGCTAAGAAGCGGGTCTAGGAAGTCAATACGCGCGGGTTCAAATCTCGTGGCGGTAGAGCTTTTGCATAGACAATAAATGAAAAAGCACCAACGAGCCGATAGCTGCTAGTGCTCTCATCTCTCTAGTCTAAGAATTAAATTCATTAGACTAGAATATAATAATAATAATAAAATATATTTTGTTTGCTTGCGAATTCCGATAACCGAGAACGGACCAACGAGAGGAGATGACTTGGTTTAAAGGATTTGGTAGCCAACTTTTGACAGATTTTTTTTTAAATTAATCAAATTTTTACTTTAAATTGATACCGTTTCGTTTTAAATTAATATTTTCAAAAATTCTACAGTCTTCACTATTGAACAAGAATTCAAGAATATTTTTCAATTTTCGCTTTAGATAGAAAATTACGACTTATAGGAATACTTCCAGAGAGATCTACTGCTCCATCACTTTGCTATTAAAACTCCATCAAAAATATTTTTTAAGTTCTCCAACGACTGCACAAACATGTGTAAAAAATTTATTTCGAGTTGGCCTTTGATAAATAAATTTGAGAAAATGACCGATTATTTCGCCTCTTATTCTTTATGTTTTTCGTAGTAATTTCAAGAAAGTTTCGCAAATACTTTTCGCATAATCGTTCAGATTGATGTTTACATTACTTAACTATTTGTTGAGAAAAATGCGATATTTTCTTTTTTCTTTCTGCCGTAATAATCTTTCAATTACTGCGGGGTGCATGGTGTAGAAATCAATACATATGACTTTGAAAAGTTCTTTGAAATATAGGGAGGGCGTCCCATGCGTCCTGTAGCGTTATATAAACACATGAGCAACATCTTTAGGGAACGCTCATGAACGCTCTGATAACATTTCGAGTTCTAGTTTTTAGATTTGCTGTCATAGAGATGACTGAAATCTGTAGGATGTCTCTATGTGAGATTGTTTCTCACAAATTATTGTGAGGAATTAAAATAGAATCAGTCATTAAAAAAATTCAAATTTTTTATTTTGTAAAATTTAACAAGCCGAACGTATCAACATCGTTAATTAAATATGGCTGGGAGATGCTCGAAACAAGATCGAACATATCTTCTGGTTCTTTGCAAATACTTTGTTGCTTTTAATTTGATTGAGAGAGATTAGATGAAATATGTCGATGTCGATGACATAATCAATACCAAATAAAAGCTCTTATCAAACGTCTGCAGTTCATTTTGCAAATTTCTTGCATCTGGGGTTGGGAACAAACGCTGCTCGCTTAAATAATTATAATAAACAAAAAAAAGTATTTTTTATTCAATTTTTTATTAGATGCTATCACAATTTTATTAAACGATTTGCTTTTGTTTTATACATTTAGCTTTTTCCAAATTGAAGAGAGATTTTATTTCTCATTTCTATGCAAACATAAGATTTAGCAACGAAGAGTTTGACGACGGCGAGGTCGACGGACCTTGAACCTTCGATTGATTCACACCTCGTCTTGCTTTGCAACGGCCGAGAGCGTGACTATTGCGCTCAGTGGTCCAAGGTTAGTAAAGATTTTCTTCGCCTAGGTTTTTGTTTCCGATGTTTCCCAATTCATTTTTCCTTGCGATGAGGACGGTAATGATTAGCGACGAAGTGTAATCGGCACTAGCTGGGATATGCTGATATGATATCGTTGAATTTATTGGCGTGATAAAGAGATTTAAAACTCAGGTTTGCTGACTTGATAGATGCGCTCCTTAACAACTTCAGCCACAGCCGCGGCAAATATTGTTTGAAATTTGTTTCCTTTCAAAAATTCTTTCCATAGAACACAGTAGCTCTATCAATATATTTTTTTATTATTATTATACCCTAGACCAGGAGTCGGCAAACTTTGAGTCGGAAAAATCAAAAACAGCAATTTATAAAATTTCAGTTTTTAAAGAGCCACAACATTTTTTCTACATAGTCTCGTCGCATCTGTCGCCTCCCGTGTGCGCTGTTCGCCAACTGGCACGAACGGATATGTCAGAACGGGTTTATCACGGCACAATCTGCACATTTTAGTTTTTTTTTTTAATTTTGGCAAATATTAGATACTTAGGTTATGCCCAGCTATGCCGAAATCAATGAAAATTGCCAAACATATAAACAATCTAAAACTGTAAATACCTACCTACTTTGACCCTCAGAGTTCGAAAATAGGTTTATTAAATAACAATTAATGGGCACTTACACTTATAATTATTATTGTAGTCCTAATTTTTAAGTAATAAAATTTATAAAATATATAAATAATAAAATAAGTAATTTATTAAATATATATTTTAATAATTCAAAGAGCCGCATGTGGCTCGCGAACGAAAAAATTCAACCGCAACGAGATTTGAACCCACGTGCACTGACTTGTTAGAGGCGCTTCTGTAACAATACAAATAACTTGTGACTATGCATAATTCGTGGGTGGTTAACTGAACTCTTAACTAAAGATCAGATGGCTCTTTCGACTTTATACTTAACGGTGATTTCGGGAGGATTATCACCCTCGGTGCGACGGAGTCTTAGCAGGTATTTCCAATGATGCAGTCATGATCATTGAAAGCACGACTCGGCGATGGCCAAACAGTATGTGTTGATAGTTCATGAACGAGACCTCGCTGAAGACAAGCAGATTTGCAATAGCTTTTCTCTCAACGAAATCCGCAGAAATTAAAGGAAGAAAGCAACGATTTCTAAGAGATATTGGAACATGTAAAAAACAAAATCGTTAATTCTAATTCCTTATTCCTTTTGTAAAAACTATACTGAGAAAATTCACATAAAGAACAGGTAAAACTAATTCATGCAGACGTATATCCAACAGTGATTATCGAATTAAAATACATGGCAATGCTTATAGATGGTGTTTCGAGAATGGTATTCGAATACTTTATTGAAACCGAAGACGAAATGTTCGAGAAATTGAAGCTTTTAAAACCGAAAATGAGTTAAATAAAAGAATTAAGACTGTAGGCAGCTGAAATCGAAGTGTAGTTGAAATGAGTAGGCGCGTGCTGGTACATTCTGAATTGAAAGAAATTTTTTGAGCAAAAGCAATGGCAACAGCAGCTTACTTGCGAAATTGAAATTGGTCTGCAACAAAAACTTTATTGAATAAAAGATGGTACGGTTACTTCCGCATAGATGAGGCACTCGAGGACTAATTATCCCCGGGACGTTGAGTGCGCGTTTTCCCATCCCGTGTGCCATCGGACGCCGTGCAGTTAAATTTCCACTGCACTCCACCAGAGACATCTGTAAATGTAGACAGAAAGCATTTTGTATACAGATCTTATTCTCGTAGTCTTTCTTGGAATTATCCTTCCTTTTTTGACAATTTTCAATCAACACTAAGAGATCAGATTCTTGCGCTCAGATTTCTTGGCCTCTTGCTACTGCGGCTGGACAAAGAGAGTTCCTAACTGTTCTCTATCACGGGAATCGGTCCAAACTCCTACTTTTTCAGTGATCAAGATGTTAAACTGATGCACCAACAAGTTTTGCGGCCAATCATTATTCAACGGTGAAAGAAGCGATTGATGTGTGAACCCAGTAGGCGATTAATTCGACTATCTATAATTTTAAAGCGCAGAAAATTAATATATATATAACATGCATATATATATATATATTATATTAATGAAATAAAGTTTAAAAACATGTTAGCAGCTTATCGAGTTGGTACTTACATTTACTTAATCCAGGACTATTGGTTCTCTATCTTCTCTCGTTTCATAAAAAGGGATTAAAAATGAATTGAGAAAAAAAAGGGGGAGAAATCGATTTAATATTTTCCTTGTTTAGTTTATTTTTTAGTGTGTGCACACATCGATCAGTTTAACTGTAAAGTAAAGTAATAAATTACTTCAATATTTTATGACTTAAAAGAGCAGCAAAATTACAAATATTTTGATTTAAACGTCATATGATTGCACAGTGAATTAATCTGTCTATGGATAGCAAAATTTTACACATCATTAATGTTGCACAAATTTTCTTATCAAGAAACTATATATACGAGTATGTGTGCATAAAAGCAATCACAGTTTAATTGAACTTTGGCTATTCATTATTAATTTGCTTGTGCTCTGCAGAATTTTCTGTTAATAACTAAATAATTGAAGTCTTGAACAAAAATTTTGTTTATTTATGAACATTATCGAGGTAATCATCAGAAAAGGAACAGCCAGATAAGCGAGGATAAGTGTATGCAATACACTATATATGAGCATAATTTATTAATAAACTAAATTTATTTAAAAATTCTTTAAAATTTATTATAGAGTTTTGACATGATATACTTGCGACTATATAATGGATTTTTCTTCTTTTCTGTTTTATTTTTTTGTAAGTTATATGAGCTATAACTCCTTAAAAATGATATCATTAAAGAGGAAGTAGTTTAACGATATATAATTTTTCGTACATAACTTTTCGAAGTCTCTTATGAGAGATTTTCTTCCAAATAATTAACTCAAAGTAAGAACCCCAAAATTACATTCTATTCCTTTAGAATTTCTTAAATTCAATTTTTCTAAAGTTTCGACTACTAACTTTTAGATAAAAGTCATCAATTTATGATGCTTATAGTTACTGCAGAACGATCTTTAATAGAAGAACAAAAAAAAAAAAAAAACAAAAACAAAAAAATCTAATTTAAAACCGATTTCGTGTAATAGTTAAGAAGAAAAATCTATATTTATTACGGGGTTCCTTACACAAACAAGTAAACAAAACTTTTGAAGTATTTTATATTTTACAAGCGTACAAGTTCGTAGGACCTTTACCAGCTTTTCGCTTTTTTAAGTGACCCTCGAAAATATTTGTACAAATTTTTACCTCAATGATTCAATGATTATAAGTTGAGATTTTTTCCTTTTTTGAGTCGAAACTCGATTTTTTCATCAAGTATATAAGTAACTTGAATAAATGTAAATTAGAACAGAATGGGCAAAAATAATAAAAAATGAATAAAAATAACAAAAACTATAGATTTACATAAAATTATATTAGAGAAAAATAAAACATTAAAATCACAGCTATTCTCCAATCGTATTAAGATTCAGATAAAGGATTTTCTGTTCACTTCCTGAATCTTGCCGTACTAAGGGCACTGATTAATCTATCGTTGATTCGTTGAATGGTTAGAAGAAGAAGAAAAAGAACAAGAAGAATTAAACAAAAAACGAACATTAGAGGTAATATAGATTTTAAAGGTTTAAAAGCCTCAACCACAGCATACTTAACTCATTTAGTTTTGATGCATTTAACTGAGACAAAACGCGTTTCATTTGTATTTAATGCAATAAACTTCTAGCATTCAATTACGTATGAAATGGGTTTTTGACAAGATAGATAGACGCTGTACACCCTACGTGCTCAAAAAATTTTCGTTATGCTCAAAGGAATAAAATTAATTTCGTACTCTACTTACTAACTACGTGAACATGACTTGGACTTAATGATGATTCTAAATTCCAATAATGAATCGTAGACATAAGTTAGTTTGATACTTTATTTCTAAAATTTAAAGTCAACAAAACATTAGCAAAACCGATTTAAAATCTGATACCTCCACCATAAATATATACTAGCAACTATTTTAACTGATAACTTATTTTGTGCCTGAATAGCGCTACCGATCTTCTTGTGATATAAAATTACACAGGTGGCATCTAAAAATCGATTGTCTTTCAAAGTTGGAATAAAAGCAAAATAAAGGTTATTTTCCCTAGTGTATATATATATATACTAGAGTATATTTGATTAAGAAATTGTTACGAATGCATTGGAAACCTCATGAAACATAGATATTCAAGATTAAATTTAATATCACAATTCACCATCCGTTTAATCAATTGTCTGTCGGAACGAATCCGGTTTTATAATATCTTTTAAATTTATATTAGGTATTCAAACTTTTATTCGTTTATAGGTCCTTGTATACACCATGAAAATTAGTTGACAATAGAGGAGGGAAAGGTGACCGTAACGGTTATAAAAAAAAGCAGTAGATTTTATAGATTGAAATAGTGTCAGCCGACCGAACAATATGTTGCTTCATAGACAGACATAAACAGATCCAATAATGTTTGTAGTTTTTAAAAACTTTTTATATTAAAATTTGATTTTCATATCTGGTGCACTTGCTTGTTTTGAATTAATGATTCCAACAATGCAGAGTACAATTTGAAGTCTTGCAAAATATATTGGAATCGTCAGTGTAAACATTTCACAAAATGTTTTTCGTCCCAATAAAACGCAGAGGTCAAAGCGAAAAATGTGAAAAGAAGAAGTTAAGGGAATATTAAGCGAACAAAAATATTTGCGATAAAATCGTGTCTATCGCTCCCGTCTTTATGTTGATCAATTGAAATCAGCATTTAGAGGAAATCGCATCAACTTTAAGCGACAAGTACGCGTAACGAAGGTCTATTTCGAATAGCCCCTAAAGGATATTGAAATCGTTTACGATTAACGAATATTCGTTTTCAGCCAAAGGTTTAATACTAAAGACAATTTCAGTAGAAGGTTCGAGCCCTTTTTTTAACTAATTATACTACAAAATCAATGGCGACTGTTGCCATACTCTGTTGACGAGTTTAGTTTTTAGAACAAATTAGAAAAATTTTATGCCTACGAGATGTGACTTGAAGAAGTCACGTTGTTGTAAGACCATAAAAAAGTCTGTAAACGAAAGCTTTAATGAAAAACTAAGTTTGATAAGAGACGCTCTTAGTAGAAAAATTTTATTTCAATTTTTCATATAAATGACACGAGTATTTAAAATTATTTATATATTATTTTCTATTCGATATTTGCGTTTTGCAAAATTATTGAAAAAAATTAAATTCGTTAAAAAAAATGCAACCGTAAAATTAAAATTAAATTTATATTTGAAATTCACATTATTTTACACATTAATTTAAATTTTTATATCTAAAATAAATGTTAAATAGGAGAACATGTGTTCATATGAAAAGGTGCTTATATTTCTCTCAATAGTTGTTCGTTAATGATATTTCGATTTGTAACAAAATTCATTTGTTTTTCCTCTCGATAATAATATACAGTAACAACATTGGCCTGAATTTAACTAAAAGCCGTTACAAATTGATTGCAATTAATTGCAAGCGATAATTGCTTAAATTGCTTGACTATATTGCATAAAATATTTTATGCATATTAGACAATAATTGGTTCAGAATTGTTTCAAATTACTTCTGAATTAATTCAGCTACATAGGAGACAATTGCATGAAAACAAACCTTCCAGCTTATATGCAAATGTATTATACAAAGAAAATTTATTGTTAATAATCTTTTTTCCGAAGCAATAAATTAAAACATAATAATTTTTCTGCACATACAGACACACACAAACATACACACACAGACATTCCCGCACGCACACAAACACTTAGTTATAGAAAAGAACACCCATAAATTTTAAAGAAGATACAGATGCATATAGAATACATTAATGTTAAGTTAGATATTTTCTCGAAACAAAGACAAAGGACTTGAGGGTGCAAATAAGAAAAAAATGTTAAGAAAAATATTAAATCATTTATACGAAATTCGACCAATAAAAGAGATACCGTTTTGTTCGTTCCGTTTGTTAGCATACATAATGGGTCGGCAACTAAGTAATTGCCGATTTTATTTATAGATGTCTCTCACTCCCATTTTTATGGTATCCGTAAATTTTATGATCTTCTTCTTCTTGTATATGTCAGCTGTCATCCTTATCTAGCTTTACAAGTTCATTGCGTAGATATTTTCTTGAAGTTTTTTTTTTTTACCTCAACATTAATATAGAGTGCAAGCGCGAACATTTCCGCCATTTTTTGCTTTATTATTTTCGTAAAGGAAAGAATGCAGTGCAAGCCGCCAAAAAGTTACGTGTTGCCTTTAAAGAAAGACAATGCCGAAATTGGTTTGAAAAATTCCGTGCTGAAGATTTTTCTCTTAAAGATGACCAACGTTCAGGTCGACCAATTGAGATTAATGAGAATGAAATCAAAACCATTATCGAAGCCGATCGCCATGTAATTACACGGGAGATTGCAGAGAAATTAAATATTTCATATACACCCATTGAGAAGCATTTAAAACTTGTCAGTTTCGTTAACAAACTGGATATTTGGGTTCCGCACGATTTGAAAGAAATTCATCTGACAAAACGGATTAGCGCTTGCGAATTATTGTTTAAACGTAATGAATTCGATCCGTTTTTAAAATAAATCATCACTGGAGACGAAAAGGTGATTGTGTACAACAATGTCAATCGAAAACGATCGCGGTGCATGCCTAATGAGACATCGCAAACCACTTCAAAGGCACATATCCAACAAAAGAAGATTTTGCTGTCAATTTTGTGGGGTGTATTTTGAGTTCCTTCCAAGGAACCAAACCATTAATTCGGAGGTCTACTGTCGGCAGTTGGACAAATTGAATGCAGCGGTTAAGAAAAAGCGACCAGAATTGGGCAATCGTAAAGGTGTCATTTTCCACCAGGACAATGCTAGGCAGCACACTCCTTTGGCCACTCGGCGAACATTGATGGATCTTGGTTGGGAATTGATGGTACACTCACCATATAGTCTTAATCTTGAGCCATCGGATTACCATTTATTTCGATCCCTGGCCAACTCCCTTTGTGGTAAAACTTTCAACGATGAGGACGCTGTCAAGCTACACTCAGTTTTTGGCCGAAAAGAATCAGACTTTCTACGAGCATGGAATTTTCAAGTTGTCACAGAGATGGTAAATGGTCATCGAGCAAAATGGAAAATACATTATAAATTAAACTTCATTGCAAGTAAAAAAAACCTTTTATTTATTGAAGAAATCGGCAATTACTTAGTTGCCCACCCAATAAAAATAAATTGAATGCATAAACGCAAAATATGAATAACGATCTACTAAAGCGGTCAATACTTTGTAGTGTTCAATGTGTCCATGTCAAAATGAATTTTTTCTACGCAATGTTAACTGTCAGTAATATGATACTTTAGAAATTATTGCTACTTACCACACTCTCAATAATGTTACCGTTACCTGACGGTGTTGACCATATTAGAATCCACTTGGAACTTATTAGATTTAATCTCATTAATAAGCATCGTTAGCGCTATTCAAATCCACTTTATTAGAATCCAATATTATCCGTCAGATTTGAACTTATTGCTGGAACTACTTTTATAAGAATCCTTGCAATTCCTATAAAATCAAATAAAACATTTTAGATTGATATGATTAGTTACAATTTGTCGATAATAATAAATATTTCTGAATATTTTTTAGTTTTTACTGGAGTTTAGAAGTTGTAGAGACGCTTCGTTTTTTTATTTCTTTTATCAACGAATCTATTTTCAAATATTATCAGTAGCATTCATTTCACACACACACACATTTCAGCTTTTTATCTCAATTTGTTTAAATCTGAAGATTTCAACAGCGGAACCGCAGACGTTCCTATATTTTTACTAGAAATTTCGCGTTGCTCAGTAATGTCTATTAATATTATTATTAACATTATTATATTCTCGACTAATAAAATTAATTCTTAGACTAGAGAGATAAGGCCAATATCTAGAACTCGGGATGACCAAAAAATATATATTGAAGAACTTGTTTTCGGGCTCGCCGGACCGCCTTGTAAAGTAAAAATATCCTTTAAAACTTCAAAGACGTCTTTAATATTAATGAGTGACATTGTTTCAAAAATAATTTAAAAATTTAGCTACAAAATTTTGAATTGTTTATTACGCTTTATGCATTCAAATGAGAAGTACAATTTGATTTGTTGACAGCAGAGTAATCCCTTATATGATAAAATAATATCTATTATCATTATTATTATATTCTAGGGTATTCGTAATGTAATTTTCTTAAGATTAGCGAAGTGTATTCGGGACTAGATGCGATAGTGCCTGCGATGTTGCAGACGTTACTGTGAGAGGACAACTACGAAGATACAGTACCGAATTCTCCATCTCCGTCACCGTAATTCATCATTATTTCCAATGTCACCAATGAATTAAAGGATCCACAAACGAAGGCAAAGAAAATCTTCACTAACCGGGAACCGCATTGATTCACTTAGCTGACACATACATAAAGGCTGCTTTGGTGCCAAACACGCGCTCGTTTGGTATATTTTTCACCTTGGTTTACTGGTGTGAAAAAACTCCATCGCATCTTTTGAGATTTGAACCCAAGAGATTCCAATGATTACACTGACCTGGAGGCGCTCCTTAACGACTTCAGCCACAGCCCGGGCAATTAATATTTGTAATTTGTTCCTTCTTAAAAATTGTTTTCATAAAGCACAGTAGCCAGTAGCTCTAGCAATACAATTGTTTCTTATTATTATACTCTAAAGTAATCAAATTAATACTTAGACGGGAGAGGTGAGCACTAGCTGCATAGGTTATTGGCTCGTTGCTGATTTTTCATTTATTGGGTATAAAAAAAAATTCTATGGTAATGACATTTGAACCCTCGTACATTGACTCGCTAGAGGCGCTTCTTAAGAATTCAGCCACAGTTTTGCGGTAAAAATATGCCTACAATTCGTACAAGACCTGTTTCTTTTTTTTTTTTTTTTTTTTTTTTTTACAACCATCTTACATCCCTCTCTGCGGGCTCTTACTTTAATTTATTTCTAATCTCTTTGCAGAAAATTTGATTTCATTACAAGCCATACGTAATCTACAAGACTATTGAACTTACGTATTCCGATCAGAAATCATGCAATAAAAATACAGATCCAAAAATCTGCGCTTCAATTCTTGTTCTAACTATCGTCAAAATTATTGAAAATATAAGATGGGCGATTAAATCGATAATAATCTGGTTGTAATGCACGAAACGTACCTACTTTAGGATCGAAATTTTGTTAGTAAATTTTTATTTATGTGATCATGGTCCGCGGTTGTTAAGCGATGCATATTGTCAAATGGTAAATATTACAATAAGAATATAATGTCTTGAGTTACAGTTATGTTTTGTATATTCTATTAAAATAAGTTAGACAAATTTGTACCATCAAATGGGTGACTTTCTATATCTATTGTTAGATCAAACGATAAGCATAGTAGTTACTAGAAATATATGATATAAGCAAAAAGGAATTACGTTTGTGTATGGAAAAAATTAGTTTTAAGCCTTTCTTTCTTTTTATATCAAACACAAAGAAAATTTTAGAGCTTTTAAATGTGTAGCGCATAACACTATTTAACACAAATAACTCCATAGGGACAGTCTGAATCAAGCATTGTTAAGCAAAGTAAACGATCGAATTGATCGAATAAAATGGCAATTATGAACAATAAACAAAACACATGTGATTTAACATTTCTCATAGCACTGACGCCAGGTCAAGCTTAGAAAAATCGGTTCAAATTATTCTTTAGCTAAAATCTAAAATAATTTTTTTTGTTATCCAGCACTACGACCAAAGTCTCCTTTTTACATTCCATCTTACAGTTCGAAATTTTATTTTTTTTTTAATTATAAAAATTTTTTAAATAAGATTCAAAAATCGTTCACGTGAATAAATATACTGAATAAATCATAATAAAGCAGAACAGCTACGTAGTATTCGTAGTTAAGATCGATTTGGATCGCAACTATTTTCTACCTATGTTGGCCGATTTTGACTGCAATTGGCTTCCAGTTATGTACGATACGTAGTTAAGACCGATTTTGATTACAATTACTGTTTAGTGGCTTGCTTCGTGTCACTCTTTTCTGGCATATATTTTAGCATTAGAGTCGTTTTTCATTTATTCCTAATCAGTTGAGTATAGAAACTTTCCATTTTCTAGAATTTGAAAAGGATATAATACAGTTTTCCTTTTTGGTCGTTGAAAGCGCAGAGTGTAAGCTTAAATTTATAGATATTAGGATTCATCGTTAATAATATTCCGTTGGCCTCGATTTTTAGAGCTTAGGCTTTCAAAATATATCTATTTCTGTTTCGGATATCAATTATTTGCTTACATGTGAAGCTTTCTAGACTTTAATTCATATGGCATTCAATTTCTGTGTTTCTTAATTATTATTTTTACCTGTAAATGTTTTCGCTTCAGTTCAATTCAGTTCAGTTTGGTTGGATCGGCTTATAAAGTTCTATATGCAACTCATCGCCCTTTAGCAGTGCTAACGATATTCAGCTTTTTCTCAATGTAAATAAATATAAATAATATAAATATAGGATAAATATTTTATCCTATATCTTTTTTCATTAAACTCTTCTAATGAGCAGCGCTTGTTTTCAAGCTATTGCAACGGCTTCATTGCTCTTACATATTTGGCTATTGAATCTATATTTAAAATGTCAGTAGACTTTGCGACAACCCTTCATTAGAAAGAAATTACACAAGATACACAATCAATTAATTCAATTGTTATTTTTTATCATACTTGAGAAACAAAAAAGTTGTAGAGTTTTTTTTATGTTAGTTACACTTCTTGCAAGCACTTGCATGCAAGCATAAATTAATTAATGCATGAAATGATACAACGGCTTGGTTAAAAACAACTACTTTAATAGGATTACGTATATGTACATGAACTTATGTTCACTGTTTTGCTTTTTTTTTGCTCTTGCTGCACAAACCTCATAAGCAGCAAAAAACATGTTATTTATTTGTTTAATATTTGCAAGATTTATTAAAAGTTATGCTTGCGCCTGCCGCCTGCCTGCTCGCCTGCCTGGTTGTCTGCCTGCGCACCAACCTGGTTGCCTGCCCCTCAGCCTGATTGCCTGCCTGCTTATCTGCCTGCTTGGTTGCCTGGTTGCCTGCCTTGTTACCTCCTTGCCCGCTTGCTTGCTTGCCCACCTGTTTGCCCGCCTGCCCGCCTGTCTGCCCGCCCGCCTGCCTGCCTGCCCGCCTGCCTGCTTGCCCGCCTGCTTGACTGCCTGTCTTGTTGCCTGCTTGCCTACCTGCTTCGCAGCTTGCCTGCGTGCATGCCTGCTTGCTTGCCTGCCTTGTTGCTTGCCTGCTTGCTTGCCTGGTTGCCTTCCTTTACAGTTTGATAAATATATGCAGATGAATTTATGCAACCGGAATTTATGCGTGCGAAATATATGTTTGTCGGAATATGGCACATTCTTCTTATATATTTTATTTCAATGTAAAATTTGAATATGTCTCGCTCTCTCTCTCTCTCTCTCTCTCTCCCTCTCTCTCTCTCTCTCTCTCTCTCTCTCGACTTTCTTTCATCTAACGAACGAAATAGAATAAGAGAACATAATAAAGTTATAAACGAACACGACAATCAATTGTGGGATTAAAATGCCAATAACACAAACACAGACAGTGAAATTTTCTATATCAGTCATATCGTTTGGTAAACATGGCTAAGAAACTCAAATGCCATGTCAATTTGTACTTAGTCAGTCATTCTCATACACCACTTATATGCTACGAATAAGAAATATATAAAATTGAATATTAAATTTGTGACTCTTTAAAATGTGATTAAAATAAAAAAATTGATGCATGAGTTGTTCAATTGGCATTTTCGCAACAAATAGCTGATGATGATATCCTTAAATTATTCAAATTAATTGCTTCTATATCCCATACGACATCTACATTACAATGTTCAGAATTTCTTTGCGACCATTTTGAAACTCAAGTAAGAGATGAACTCTTTTCAATTTAAAAACAATAATTTTACACTTTCTTCAATTAGTAATTAAATCATTTAAGTTTTCTTAGTTGCTTGAAATCGATCTCTCTTCGATCTGTCAAAAAGTGCTTCAAAGTCTTCAAATCAGTTCAATGGTCTTTTCGAATGTTATTTGAAATCATAATAGGGAAATGCTAGATATATGTCCGAATCCATTTGTCTGATATAACATTTATAGCGGCAGCATTCACTATTCTTTAAAACACGTGAATCTGAAAGATCGCCAGCGAAGAAAGTCGAAAATCCGAAATCGAAGAATTTCGTAAACTTTTCGTGAAGTTAGATGTAACAGTAGATCAAGTTGGACTTGCTTTACTCTCACCCAACGATACGTTCCTTCGAAACGCCATGTCAAGAAAAGAACATATAATAGCAGCACATAATTTGATCTATTTCTGTTAATGTTGCATCCTTTGAATTGTAACGTTGATCGAAATAGGCCTCAAATTATCTTTTGAGTTACAACATTGATCGAATCAGAATAGATCGAAAGGATTTGTCCCAAACCCAAACTGATCTATTGTTACCATATATCATCTAATTTTACGAAAAGTTAATGAAAGTTTTCGATTTCTGGACATTGCTTTAAAAAGATTGAAGGATCAATGAAAACCAATTTTGTATAGAATTCGATTATGTGTACCAAACATAATATTTTAACTTTTAGATATACGGGCAATGAATGCATATTTTAGTGGATTACTAACATAGAATTCCTATTGTCTAACATATAAAAAATCATTAAAAAAACCTTAAGAATGTTAAGAAATCATAAGGAACATCATCTTTAAAATTTCAATTTAAAAAAATTTTTTAATCGCGTTTTAGCTCGATTAAATAAATCGTGTAAGGGAGAAAGCGAGAAAAATAGCTGGTAAAATTTACAAAAAGTTCGGTTATATGACATTTGTTTTTGCCAATGAATATACATTAGTTATAGCGAACAACAAAAGGATATACGCGTACTAGATTTGTCGTTTCGTTTACGGCGAATAAATTGTGGCCCATAAAGTTTATATATTTTTAATCAGTTCGAATTCGAATAACGGAATTATGATTACGATCTTCAAAGTTTTTCTGAAAGAAGGAACTTGATCTCAAACTCTCTTTTTTTTCCTTTTTTATCTAAACAAGCTAAGTTCAAAAAAACGATTTTGGCTAATCTTGCATAGAAGTGTGTGTGGAGTGTATGGCTACAGAAAAAAGTCGGTCCATATTGAGTATATTTATTCGTCTTTGTTTATTTCGCGTGAACTAGACATCCATTCAGGTGAATACATAAATTAAATTTAAAATTTTCTTAACCTTATAAGCCTGCTGTTCATCGTTTGTTACCGTACTTCTCAATATCATTAGGATGAAGAGACTGATCCAATTGATGTCGATAAATTAAATTTAAAAGTTATCGTAATATTCGTATAAATACTCGTACAATAATTAAATATCGAAATAGAATATTTTCATATGTTATCTAGAATGTTATGAGATTTATTTTTCAATATTTTTTTTGTTAATCATTTTGAACAGAATATGTAAAGATTATTATGTAATTAATTGAAGTGTGATAGGTATTCAATATTCGTGATGAAATGAATAGAAATTTCGTCTATAATCGTTTAGTCTTTGGTTTCTCTTTTTGATATAGAAAATAGAAACCATCCCATACTCCTTTATGGGGAGTTTGCCAATGAAGGAAAGCGTCTCAAATTCATTGTAAACTAAACTTAGCTTATTCTTATAATTGCTTTTTCTTTTCATATTTGCTACAGTTACACCCTCGCAAGCATCGTGTCTTGTGTTGTGAAAATGTCCTCTTATTTTAAGTTTTTCTTTAGCTTTGTAAACATGTTTTTCATTATTCACAGCATATACTACACTGTAAAAATCCATTTAAAAAACGTGACTTAAATATATTCGTGAAAATTTATCTTGTTGTTGTGTGTGTGTGTGAACGCTTCCTTAAATACAAAAATAAAATTGAAATAAAAACTTTTGTTTTCAACTATATATCTTTTCAAGATTGTTTTCATCATATTAAATAAGAGAATGTACTCGCGTTTGTAGGTGTAAGCACTCTACGTGCATTTTATATATATATATATATATATATATATATATATATTATACATTTTCAAATTATAGTGGGCAAGTAAATACACTGGTTCACGTGCACTCACTGTGTGTGGGTGATATTATGTGTCGAGTCTTTTTATACCCAACACCGAAGGTAAGAGATACATTGATTTGGTCACTTTCCCCATTTGTCCGTTTGTGGGTTTGTCCGTTTGTCCGTCCTGTGTGATGTCTGTGGTAAATATTCTTCTGAACATTGAAAGTTCTTGCACGCAGGCTGGTATTGAAAATGGGTCAAATCCGGTCAAAGGACACGCCCACATTACAACGTAGACAATAGAACATCTCTGCTTTCGAAAGCAAAACGAAATTGGGTTTGTTGCTGATTACTCGTAATATACTCAAACTAAAGCATACAGATTTATAAAGATTACTACATTTATCGAGCTAGGTATTCTCCAGTATCGAACACAAAATGGAACCCATCGACTACGCCCACTTGATATAGTAGAAAATTGAAATTTATTTATTTTTTTTTTTGAAAACCTTAAAAATTCGAAAAATGCTTCAGAAACCACATAAAGTGCATATATTCTCGATCAGTATGATATTGGGAATCTACCTAGATGTAGATGTCTGTCCAGCTGTCTGTTTGCTGCCATCTGTGTGATGTCTGTGGTAAACATTTTCTTGACCATAAAAATGAAGATAACGTCTTCAAATGTGGCAGAAATATTAGAAGTTCTTTCACATACGTTACTATTGAGGGTGGGGGTCAAATTGAACACACGCCACGCCTACAGTATAAAATAAGCTGAAACCATGTCTGTTTTCTGCCAGTTTTGCTCAGTACTTTTAGACCATAAAATAAAAATTTCTATAGTATTCCATAAAAATAGAAAAAATCCACAGCGCCTATCTAATGGAATTTAGTTTGTCGTTTTTTTTAAGATAAAGGAGGTGGGTATAAAAGATTCGGCAGAGTCGAATATAATTTTCTCACTTGTTTTTTTTGTAATCGTTTCATAAACATGTGTGATAATGTGTCATAAATAAACATATGCTGCAAAATATGTCTAAAAAATATCATTTGCTTGACCTGCACTCGTTTCTATTCAAATAAAACTGTTGTAATTAAAAGTACGTTCAGCTGTTAGTTCTCCGAGTACGTAATCTAAGTGTTACTTAAATATATGTTACATGCATACTTTACTTTAAGTAAATACTATAATGATGATGCGTTAATTTCAAATACTTAAGATAATAAAGAAAATGTTTAGTAAAAATAAAAAATAATTTGAAAAAAAAATCGGTTCGGTTACAAATAAAGTTTCTCTTCTTTATAGTTTTACTTTTATTTCGGAATTTTTTATTGCATTTTGTTTCTAAGTAGACGTTTCAAGTTTAAAATCTTTCATAAATTTCTTACGCAATAAAAGATACAATAAAAGAAGAAGATTTCTTACTTAATCATAATAATACTTCAATATGCAGCCGATAATGTCAATATTGCATCAGAATATTCTCGATCTACGCTGAAGAAGACGACAACTTGCTAATATTTCTAACCAAATAATGTTGATCTTTAAACTAGGTATGTTGATATCACTTGAATGTACATGTTCTAGGTTTAACTTCCAATGTTTGCTCATTAGAAGAAAAAAAAGATAAATAAATAAAAATAAGGCATCACTTCTTTTAATACAATTCTTTAGAAAGGCTTTCTGTACGATAAGGGGTCCCCGAAAAATAGACCAATGTAGTCCTAAATTAAAATTGTCATATCGCTACTTTTTAATTTATTTTCATTATGAAATCTTAAAAATTAATTCTTCTTAGTTTTCTTTAGTTTTTGTAAGAATTTCTATACGGTAGAGGTTCAAAAAATGGTTCCATTCCATGCCAACTGTACTTATTAGTTATGGGAAATTTAATCGATTTTTTTATACTCCACTAAATTAAAAATTCTAAATATTTTCAATAAAACTATTTTCACAAAATGAGGCTTTGCATGGGGAGTGGTCGTACAAATTTTCCGAATCAATTTAATTTTCATACAAAGTGTTTCACTTTCTTTTATTAAGTTATGTTATTCCAAAATGTGGTTTAGTCAAAAAAAAAAATTAAATAGTCACACGGACAGGCATGCTTAATTCGATTTAGAAAATAATTTTGAATTCTAATGTTAAAGTATAGGTGAATTTTGTCAAAGAAGAGCCTGAGAAAATACAAATCTGAGAATAAAGAATTATTAAGACTTAAGGAAATTCTTACAACAAATTCTTAATGATTATGGAATCTTCTCCTAGTATCATAAATAAATATAATTTTCTAAATAGAAAAATAAGAAATATGTCTGATATAGTGAGTCATTTTCAAAGTTGTTTCTGTTTACATCATGCAATATAGGTTTTTTTTTCTTCTATATTGCCCCCTGATTCAAAAGCAGTTTCGAATCAAAATTATGCTTGTAGCTTAATCTTTTTTTTTAACGATCGCCGTAAAATATGGGTTAACAATATTTCCTTCCACACTTAGTATACTGGTTCTGTCTTTAGAGGACCATTTGTGTAATTTAAATAAGCTTCCGAAACAGTATTCCGTCTTAAAATACGTAACACTGCTAGGTACGACGAAATTTATATGAAATTCCACAGTTGCTTACCGAACGACGATACTTACCGAAAAATGAAAGACGTCCGAAAATAAAAGTTCCCTAGTGCAGCATTTCTAACGTTTTTTGAACCAGTTCGCCAATATGTGGCCGAACTTCATCATTATGAAAAAGCCCCATATGACATCCTCCCCATGTTGCGGCAGTCTCTCTTCCAAGGAGCTCTACTGCATTAGTTATTGATCGTCGTGATTGATGGTGTTTGGAGCAACCTATAATTCACTATAGTTTCAAATAGTAACATGATGGATATTTGGTTTGAAAAAAATGGAGTTTAATGAAAAAAAAAATCCCTTTATGCTAAGTGTTCGCCCCGCTTACATTAATATGTTTTGAATTTCGGATGTTGTAATCTGTCTTCTTTCTATTAGACAGAGAAGTCTGGAATAAAAGATATGTTATACTCGTATACAGCTCCACAAGAAGACTTATATTTTAGGCTTTAAACCGAAAGACATGGGAAAATCACAGTCTAATCATTAACAATAGTTTTCGATAAACACCAGATTTAAAGTACGTTTGCAGAAATGAGAGTATAAAATATGGCGTCTATTACTTGTTCTTAACTTAGCAAATTTTATTAGCTTGCAAAGCATACCAAAACAATTATAGTAAAGTACAGTTTGAAGCTTGCCTTAGGTCTTTGAGTAAATTTGAGGTAAATTTTTTGTTACATATACCACAGGATGTAGTTATACAAAGCATCGGAGACTGTATAAGTCAATCATTCATTAATGCATACATTCTTAAGGAATCTGCGCAGAGGAATCAATTTAGCGATTTTCATTTGTATGTCTGTCCACTTGATTATCGAAATCATGTTTACAATGTTAACAGTTTATTAAGAATACCAAACGCTTACAATTTTTCTTTTTTGCTTTAAAAAAAAAAAGGAAAACAAAATTAAACCGAGAAAATTAGCTAAAACATAGCTCGCAGATATTTACGTTAATAATTGTGTGAGTACATTTATGATGTTGCTACATAAGCCACGTAGATTGCTCTTTCAGTAAATTCGAGTCTGTTATGATTACTATATGATACCCTTTGGGTGAATATATTATGTTAAGTCTTTGCAGACACATTACTTTCGTTGTTTTTTTTTTCATACGACTTCTCTTATAACAATAGTTTATAATATCGTAACAAAAATTGTGTACGGTTTCTCGTAACATTATATATGATGTTATAAATAATAATATATTTTCGCTTCCATAGCATGTTACGTAAATAATATTGTATATGTATACGTACTACCATCCGTAGTAAATAACGAAAGACTCATTCATAGTCAAATAGAAATTCTTTCTTGTCTTAATCTAAGCTATTGCTACCATGGCCTAGCGTCGGTGTTGTGAGCTGTATTTTGTATTTGTATTTTGTATAGAAAACTTTATAGTTGAGAAGCACAGAATGTTGAAATAAAGATGAAATTATTGCATAATAAAAGTTCCTTTCGTTTGAAAGGCATTAATGTATGAACTAAACTGTGACATCGACATACACATAAATGTAGCCATTCATTGAATAGAAAACAAACATTTGAATTTATAACTTACGTTACGCACAGTCTTAACAAATATTTATGAGAAACCACTACGAATTGCATAAAGAAGCCTAAAGAAAATTTTCAATAATTCCATAACAAATTTAATCAAATTATTCAAATAATTCATTACTTATAAACGAGCTAAATATATAAAAGCATTCGTTATAATGCAATTAGCAACGCTTCTGACATAAGAGCAAAGAAGAATTAAAGAGAGGCCATAGCTTTTAAAATGTTTTTATTGTAAAATTTCAGTAAAAAGTTTGAATTCATTCCTATTATTATTAAATTCTTAACGTTCTTACATAATCTTAATATAATGCAGCTTATTGATGCTTGCATATGCATATATTGGCAAAACTCCAATTTATGCGAAAATGTGTACATATGGATATTAGGACATAAGCATAAAGTCAAAGTGACAGAAATATGTATATCAGCATTCACTTGACATCTTTTAGTCAGTTGAAGTAGACTAAAGATGATAGAGCAGAGAGAAGGAGAGACATAGAGATAGAGATAGAGAGAGATCAAGAGAGATAGATAGAAAGAGAGAGAGAGAGAAAGAGAGGGAGAGAGAGAGCGAAAAAGAGAGTGAGAAAGGAACAGAGAGAGAGAGAGAGAGAGACAAAGAGATAGAGAGAGAGAGGGAGAGAAAGAGAGAAAGAGAGAGAGAGAAAGAGAGATAGAGAAAGAGAGAGGGTGAGAGAGCGAGAGAGAAACAAAGAGATAGAGAGAGGGAGAGAGAGAGAGAGAAAGCGAGAAAGGGAGAGAGCGAGAAACAGAGACCCAGAGAGACCCAAAGAGAGAGAGAGAGGTAGATACATAGATAGAGAGAGAGAGAGAGATAGACAGAGAGAAAGAGAGAGACAGAGACAAAGAGACAGAGAGAGAGACAGACAGACACAGACGGAAAGAGAGAGAGAGACAAAGAGATAGAGAGAGAGAGAGAGAGAGAGACAAAGAGCTAGAGAGCTAGAGAGAGAGAGAGAGAGAGAGAGAGAGAGAGACACCATTTAATTTTTTATGAAACTTAAATATAATAAATGTTTTTTTATTACATTTTTTACAAAAAAATTTAAATTCAAAAAAAGTGCACGCTAATACAAAAGTTTAGTTAAAATACTACACACCTACAGTCTGTCAATGGTAATCAAAACGTCTCTTAAACACGCTAGCGTCAATTTTCTGCTTATTTCAATATAATTGAAGAAATTTTTTTTTTAAAGAAAACTCGATTTGCACCATTTACTTCCATATATAAAATGTTTTAAGAGTACATTGCAACCTCTTTCTCATGTCGTTGTGATTTTGTATGATATGCTGTTGTACGGATATGATTAATGCTTAGGGTACGGTTTAATATGATGAATAAAAACAGCTTAAAATTGACGGTAACGCTAAAAACTAGTTGTACAATTAAGATCCAAACTACGGCTGACCCTGTTCTACTTGATATTCATAATATATCCGATGATATTAAAAATCTATCGATTATGCGAAAACAATAACGATAATTATTATTTAATCGAAAAAAAATTCAATCAAAACAATACTTACTCACGTATCCGAATCTCTTCCCATGTGGAGGTAGAAATCAAGAGGTCTATGAATATCATATTGCAAACTTTTAGTGACGGCGTACAGTTCTTTTTTTATATATAATCGTACAAATCTTTTGGTCATTAACTGAAAAGATAGATCACATCACGGATAGCTCGGATTATATGTTTCGCTCACAGTTGTATGATTAAAACTTTTAGTAATGAAAAGTCTATTTTTAACTGCTGCTACGTTTCTGCGACTCTCTGCATAACGAATTATCAATTATCAACTCAGAAATATAGTCTAATTGTGTAGCTACAGAATTCTTGTGAAGTAAATTCACTATTACATACGAGGACGCCGACGTTTGTAAGGATCGTAAGTTATTTCTATAAAGTCTACATAAATGCTTCCTATTTTGCTAAGAATATTTTTATAAGTTCGCAGTTTTTACGAAGTACGTTAGTATACGTAACAGCATCCGTACCTCCCATTCTACAATGTTAAGTGTTTTAAGCGGAAGAGTGTTTTAAAGCAGAAATCCAAACGATAATTCAGCCCAATTGTATCATCTTCACAACGACATATACGTTTCTCTAAAAAGTTTTTAATATACAGTGAACTAAGCGTAAGAAGGGGGAGTACCTTGCAAAGTAAACACAAAAGGGAAAATGTTTGTTATTCTCATCGGTTAACCTTGTTAGCGATTCATTGTATTTCTAATTGTGTAATTTCCGCTTATATCGAAAATTAATGCATTGGTCTCGAACTAACTGTTATGTAATAAATGAATCTTTCGTGAATTATTTCATAAAATACAAAAACTGAAGAATTTTAGGGAAATATTTCAACTACAGGTCAAAGTATTGTTAAATTACTTGTCAAATCTCCGGAACCGTGGGACGAGTTTGTCGTTCTCTTTTGGGACAAATTTAAGGAAATGAAATATTTCGGCCTATATGATTTGAAGAAATCGATATGATCGACTATAAAGTAAATGAAAAAAATCGACTGATTGCAAGCAAACTTCATTAGAGAAAAACCGCACCACAAATCCAAATCATTGGAACAATTAATTTAATTTCTTATGCAATTGCTATAGACAAAAGCAAAACAAGATATTTATAATTTCCCTAAAAAAAAGGAAAAAGAAAAAAGAAAATAGGCTTTTCTTAGGTGCATTGTAATTAAATATTTTAATTCTCAATTCATTTTTTGCCCATCACCGATGGAAGGGGAACATACATTTTGTTTTTCCCTTAATAAGACTTAGCAATACCTGTGAAGGACTGCCTCTGTCTGTTTTACGTGGGTACCTGCCTTGTTTGGCTTAACTCCACGGTATATTTAAATACTAGACTAATTCCAGTTAACGTTAGTCACCGTCCTTCGGGTTTTGGAGCAATACCCACAAGGGGGCCTCCGCAACTCTCAAAGTTCCAGAACAAACACTCACTTGGTACAGTCCAGAGTTTCCCTCTGGTCAGAGGATAAACCCAGCTTATTTACCAACAATCACCTCGATACTCCCCGAAGGGCCACACCAGCGATCAGGCAACAAGGCATTCTCTAAGTTTGTTGACGTTGCCAACATTACACAAAGAGCTCCCTCGTTTGGGGACCTGATCCCCGAGAATTTAGTTGTTCACTTTAGTATTTCTGTACTTACTCGGAAGTGAACCACCTCCACCTAAATTTGAGGATTATCATGTACTTGGAAAGACATCGACACACTCAGCTAACGTTTCCAGTGCTCAAACTTCAACTACTATCTCAGACAGTCATAGATAACTAATGGCATGCCACAGTATTATTATGATCTAAATAGCAGAGAACTACCGAGAAGAGAAGTCATCTAAAATAGAAGCAACTCCCGAGCTTTCGTCCTACAATCCGAAAAATACCCATCGCCGGACTTCAGTGATTAAAACCTTAATCTTCCTTTAGCCGCCATGTGTTATAATGTCAAAATGGCGTCTATAGCTGGGATCTCGAAAAGGTAAAAGACACGGTACATTTATGTTCTGCCGCACTCAGATACATAATTTCCCCAACCACCTGTAAGGAATTAGATAATAGATAGGGACAAATATCTCTGGTGGTTTAACGTGGATTTCTGCCGTGAAGGCTTAATCCCACGGTGACCTGTAAGGGACTAAAAGAACCTAAAATTTTGAGTGTTGATTTAAGCATATTACTCTTTTCATGCATCCAACGTTTGTTATTGAAACATATAACATCCGCCGAAGGTTGGGGAAGATGAAACTTTCCTATATACTCTTAGTTCATTAGCTATAAGATGAGATTGAAAATTGAACTGAGCTGCCCATAATAGAAAACTATAACATTATATAATCCATATTAAATAAGGATCTAATACTCAGTAGATAAATTTACGAAGACCATCTGAAACTCAAACAGAAACCTTAATGTATTGTCTCTATAGGACTTAATTATCTAAAAGACTGAAACGATACAATCATTTTTAAAGGTCATAGAAAAATCGCTTCGATTGAGAAACTGACGCTCACGCATTTAATTTAATATATTTTTCAATTATAATGTATAACAGGCTATCGGAGGATACTTCTCGGTCTAAGACGAATGTTTATTTTAGAGCTTCCCCTTAAATAACATGACAGAACTTCATGTAAATTATGTCAAATTTATAGATTTTTTTTTTTTTTTATCAAATAAAAAGAAAAATGTTCTTATACGGCTTTGTTTTACCCCCATACATCACTTTATTCATTCAAATACAAATCATTGCTAATCCCTTATGGATAACGCATTAAGTGCAAAGAGGATTTATGATAAATGGCAAAAGACTTGTCAAATTCTTATGCCACATGCTTGTTGGGTTTTAGTGTTTTGAAATACGTTTCTTTTTTATTTCGAGTATAATTGAAGAAAATTATTTAATATTCTTCACTTAATATAATAAAATTACTAAAATTAAAAATACTTTAAATAGAGAAAAATACAAACGTCATGCAAAGGACGGATATTATATATTTCTATTCTCCTGGACGCTTTTAAATTGATTGATTGGTAAGCTTTTAATCGATTACCCTGATAGCCACCTATCCCGTGGAAAGAAATGATTTTAGTTTTGTTCGAAAAGCCTATAATAGTTAGTCATACTTTTTGCCATTGGAGAAAACGACCAACACGAACCCTTAGTTCGATATCAAAAATTTTTATTAAATACTTATTTGATTAGCCAATTATTTTGTTAATTTATATATTCAAGACACAGAAAAATAAAAACGTTTAGGTTTTTTTTTGTTCACACATCACGTACACAGCAATCAGGAGTCAAACAGTTCATGTTAATTAGCAAACATGTACATATACACAACGAAGTCTAACATTTCTGCCTAAAAATATGCAATTGAAGTGAACAAAAAAAAAAAAAAAAAAAAAAAAAAAAACAAAAAAAGAAAAGCTAAATGCATCGATAGGAAGAATTAAAAATAGAGACCCATACTATATACACGAAGTAAAATGAAAAGAACAATGAGAAGAAAGGAGTAAACACTTGCATAAGGAAAAGAAAAACATAAGACTTTTTTTTATAATTGTTACGGAATTTTTATCAAAGCGCAACTGTTTACATTTAGTGTTTTAGTATATTAGAACCTTTCACTTATTTCTAGCCAAATTCAGGCAATGAGTGCTTATGATCTCACTGTGGAATTACTTTAGAGATAAACACTTAGATTCACATAAAAGTAAAGTTATATTTATGTGAGAGATATCCACACCGATCCGATCTTCGAGCGCTTTGTCGATTATTCTCACATAAAATTCTCGATCAGAAAATTGAGTTGAAAAATTGAAACGAAACATAAATATTAATAATAAATAAATATATAAATTAACTATAGATGTTATAAAGAATTTTAATGCGAATTCATCTAAATTCTTGTTTGCTTAACTGCTGCACATACTCTCAGGGTAGTAAAATCTTGTCTATATTCTTGTAAAAAAAACATTTTCAATGAACTAATTCACAAATAACGTTAGTCTTATATCTCAATGTGTATAAATATGAATCGAATAAGACAATATAATAAGATATATATATGTGTGTGTGTAGATTTTGAATCTTCTCGTAAACTCAACGTTTTATAAACGACTTAACATATCGACCTGCATGATTTGTATTAGAAGATTGCGTATCTAATTTTATGGATGTGTTTATGAAAACAAAACGTATAAATAATTGTATTTAACCAATAAATATTTTGGATACAATTTTGTATATAAGAAATAAGAAATTTAATGCCAGAAAAATGAGATAAATATTTTGACAGACTTTGATTAGTTTAATACTCTCATATATTTGCTTACGTGAGCGTACGGAACGTATTCTGGAACGTTTACATTCATCAATAGAAGATAGAAGGCAGTATTAGTAGTACATTTAATACACATTTTGAATATAATGTAATATATTCATTTATATTTATATTATATTTTTTGAATCTATATTATCTCCTATAGAATACAATCCATTTTAAAGTACCAAGTAGAAGACTAGAAATATAAATTTTGTATAATGAAATTTGTCACTTTATAAACTCCATCTCTTTTGCTTTCAATTCCTTCGAAATTACAAGTATAGATAGTTTAGATATTTATATGTTTATACGCGATATAAATTTCAATTGTTTACAAGCTACCGTTCAGTGCATATCAAACAATGTATAAGGAAATGTGGATGTCAACCGTCAGCATTTAACACATTGCAACTATGGAAGCTACAAATATGGTTAGCGTTGACTCGGCATAAAATTCTATTAAGCTATGAAACAGTTAGAAATTGGTTCAGAAGATTGCGTGTAAAAAAAAAAAATTGTCTCGAACAAGTTGAAATGATAATTAAAACCCGAGACGTCTGTCTGTCCGCAGCAAAAGCAATCCAAAAAATAATCTTCAACTTAAGCTGAGAACTTATCTCGCGATTGTAGCGTTTTTTCAGACCTAATTACTTCTTTTTACTATTGGTTTAGATCAATGTAGTTACAAATTACCGGAACACGGATTCATAAAAATTGAAGATATACGAATAATGACGGTGTCGCGATTTCGATTATTAAACAAATTTCTTGTAACAATTTTTTTTTTTTTTTTAATTAAATTTGAATTT
Source organism: Glossina brevipalpis (assembly GCA_000671755.1). Classification (NCBI taxonomy): domain Eukaryota; kingdom Metazoa; phylum Arthropoda; class Insecta; order Diptera; family Glossinidae; genus Glossina; species Glossina brevipalpis. The sequence continues at coordinate 2,756,487 of KK351020.1, read as the reverse complement.
TATCACAAAACACACAGAATTTATTTGTAGAGATTTTTATTCACAATTTTTACTCTGACTACATTTTTATAGTTGATTGACATTACTTTAGACCCGCATGAAGGCAACAAAAAAAACAAAAAAGAAAACAGAAAGAAGAAGTACTTCATTGGCAAAAGTGAACGCTTGGTCCATACCTATCAACGGATGGGTCAATACATTGTCATAATAATGAGGAGTGAAATTGTTCTCTGACAAATATTATTACGCCAACACTCTGTGAGTCTTAAGTAATGTAATTGGGTTATTCGACTAGAGTATGTAGAGGATTTTTTTTTTTCGTTTTAATTTTCGCCGCATTATTTAAACGACTGTTAATTGCAATTGTAAGTTTCAAAGACCTGCAACGTTTATCGCACACGAAGCGCTTAATAAACATATTTAATCTATGAAATATGAAATGACCGATAGGAAGTAATACGATTAATAGTTATTTTTTTTCTATCGCTGATGCGAAAGTTTTGCAAATATTTTGTTTTATAAAATCTAGATATCGTTATATAAGGATCAGTTTTTGTTTTGTTATCGATTTATTGTTTTACTTTTGTCTTCGAACGATTTTCAATGTAACATGTAAGGGGAATGATAAATTTTTTCCTAGCTTTTCTAAATGTCATCAGGCGGCTACAAAACGGAAGGTTTTCTAAGAAACACAATAATCTGATCAGCCTACATTTTCAAAATAAAAAAAAAGGTTCTAATAATACACTTTTCTTTTTCGATATAGAGAAATTTTTTTTGATTAAAAATTGTACTGAATATTGAGAAATTTTGGAAACCTTCTTTGCTAAGCGTTATAGAAATAGAGTCTTCTTCCGTAATCGAACATTACAAAAAAAATGTGTTTTTCTAATATCAGCGTAACAGTAGTTTTGACATTTGACGAAGCTTTGAATTCTTTGGAAAACAAGTATTAACTTTAGAAAAAAAAAATTGGAAACAGATTACTTTGCCGCGAACTAATTGATTAGTTCATTTCCGGTACTTTTGCTGAGAACACATAAAGCGCCGCATAAAACTAAAGTTTCGAAATCCATTAAATAAATGAAATGAAATAAATGCTTTGCTTGAGCAATCTGTCATTTAGTGGTTTAAAGTTGAAAAACCGTAAGATATGAGAGTCAGGTATTCGTGGGACGACCATTGCCATTCGCGACCCTCTTTTACTTATTTCTCATTATCTTTACTTTGTATATTTTTTCCGAATAAAAGGCGATTCTTTTTTTTTTTCTTTTTTTTTTTTTTTAATTTACAAATCGTTTTGCGTTATTTTTACATATGTTTACTATATAAAGTAAACAAACACCTAAATATCAACACACAACACATGCCGAACACTTCTGGGATGATTGCCATTAATTTTTACCGCTTTAGATTTTACAGTTGGCAAATGATGTCCAAAGCGACTACGTCTTTATAATTAATACGGGCGCGTATCATAGCTTGCATTAATAAAATTACAAGAGAAGAAAACATTCGACAAAAAAAAAGGAAAAAAAAAAATAAATACACAAAAAATAAAAAATAAAATCAATTAAAAGTTAATAAAAACAAAGGAATCAAGATTTATATCTAAGTGATATGAATAAATGAATTTTCTTCAATACCTCGTAAAAACTCATTTTGATAAGCTTAGCATAGAAGGAAGCGTGTAAGGTAACTGATTTTATTTATGTTTGTATTTAAAAGTTCGAATTAATTTTGTGTTCGTGTAAATGTTGTAAATTTATAAGGAAATAATCTAGACTGTAAACGTGGTTCTTCCTCGAATATAAGAATCCGTTGGCTAAAGTAAATATAAGTTATAACGCAACTCTAGGTATTGTCTTATAAAAGCTTTTTAATTACAAACTTATATTATAAATAAATAAAAAGAGAGGAAAGGGCAAGAGAGAAGGAGAAAGAAAGAGAAGGAAAGAGAAAGAGAGAGAGAGAGAGAGAAAGAGAAAGAAAGAAAGAGAGAGGGAGAGAGAGAGAGAAAGGAAAGAGCAGCACTTTGATGTGGATTTGTGTATATAGTCATCAAAGTCATCTTTTTTACTTTGCAACTAAATAAATTTTATATCGAAATTTATTTTTATATATTTAGAGGACCCTTAAATTTATGGTCTTTCTTAGTACCACATACCAGCACTTGTACTAGTAATGCATACATTCGTACATACTTGTAATATTTAAAAATAGATTTCAAATTAAAATCAATTTAATATATAAGTGCATATAAAAACAACAATGACAACAGCGTGAGTGCATTTCACTTTATATACCATCATACAGCAAAACATGCCAATTTCTTCTTACACCCTTACACCACTGTACTGTATACACTTTTGTAATTTCGATGTGAAACTTTGCAATTTCAATATGAAATTTTGATCAGTGCTTCTTAACGACACTCAACCAGACTCCTGAAAGAAAGAAAATAAAAAAAAGCAGAAAAGTACTACCAGGATTGAGAAGGAAACCTATTCAGTTTCCGCTTTATAATAACTTAACTGTTACACATTAAGAGACAAATAGTTACGGTACTTGGATAATAATTAAATAACGTACTTCACTTGAAATTTATGCAAAATTGTCCAAATGAGAAGGCCTATGGAAGAATATTATTTATATGTTAGACGTTAGTTCAATACCCATAGGTAAGCATTTTCAAAAGATCAGCAAAGAATTTTTAGTCAATTTGTCTTTTTTTGTTTCCAATTCCTAATTTCTGATTATATTTCTCTCTTACATCTATTTTGAAGATATTTATTTAATGTCGTTTTTTTTTTGTTTGGCACTATCCTAAATATGGAAAAACTTATCTCATCAGTAAGGATACGCTTAATGATATTTCTCCATCGAAACTATTTATCTTAATTTTAGATACACTTTTACTAGCATTCATTAGAATTAGCAGCTTCCAAAGCGATTGTTCTATTGGTGGATGCCAATGTGAAAGAACTTTCACGGGATCATTCTAGAATATTAGATCACTTGCACCGTTGTTTTATCATCTCTTAAATCTAAGCAGTATTCCCATACAAATGTTTCATTTATTCACTCTACCCTCTGTTCACATTCGTTTGATTAATTATTGTCCAATTTGAATTTGTATTGTATACGCATTCTATCGCCTCAATGAAAAGTGGTTATGGAACAAAAGGAAATTTTCAAAAAATTAACCGCCTCAATGAAACGTGACTATGACACGAAAAGAAATTTCCGAAGAATTGATCGCCTCAATGAAACGCGATTATGAAACGAAAGGAAATTTCTGATATATTGATCGCCTTAATGAAACGTGACTATGACACGAAAGGAAATTTCCGAAAAATTGATCGTCTCAATGAGGCGCGATTATGAAACGAAAATAAATTTCTGAAATATTTATCGCCTCATTGAAACGCGATTATGAAACGAAAGTAAACTTCCGAAAAATTGATCGCCTCAATGAAACGCGATTATGAAACGAAAGTAAATTTCTGAAATATTGATCGCCTTAATAAAACGTGATTATGGAACAAAATGAATTTTCTGCAAAATTGATCGCCTCGTCGAAAGGCGATTGTGAAACGAAAACGAAATTTTGAATTTTATAATTGGCTCGTTATAAACATTATACAAATATAAGAAGAAACGTGAAATAAAATAAATAAATTGTTTATGTAATATTTTTTCTTAAAATGTAACCAATATGTAGAACAGATTATCAAACGACTCAACCGATTGCTTTCGGTTACAGACAGAATTCAAAAGCTAGGAGAACCAGTTCTGTTGTTTTGATTTTTGATTTTCACTGTAAGTTATCAAAGGCACTGATTAATATCACACAAATATTTTTTCCATCGTACTTCGTGGAAGCGTTTGCTTAATTTCTCGCAGCTATTTACTTTATACAGATTCGATTAAAATGAATACTTCGATAAAGAAATAAGAACACAAAGAAATAAATCGAACGTAATGCGTCTTGTTTTGTTGAAGATTTCAGATTTGAATTTTCCCTATATTTTTTCATTTGAGTATCGAAGTCATTTTCTAAAACAATTTCAAAACGTTTGCTATATTGAAAGTTCTACGAAGTATAGACAAAGAACAGAACAGCACTTAATTAAATGAATTAAAAATTTCATGAAATTTCATTTCAAAAGTATGTGTACACTTATATACATCAAAACAGAAACGAATTAAAAGGGTTCGTGCTTTTTATCGTTTAACTAAGAATAACTTCCTAACATTTTTAAAATCATTACAAAAACAATTGTGAGAACGTCTGCTTTAAATAATGTGATATATAATGTAAGAGCAACGCCTACTATTATTGTCAGAAATGAATTCGATATAAAACAGGTACCTTTGCATGTTGGTTATGTAGTGAAATGTGTTTAAATTCTTTTTCGATAGCGTTGTATTCAACAGGTCGACATTATAAAGGAAACATACATGTACGCCAGAAACCGTAATTAACTTCTCACCAACCAACTTCTGGCATAAGAAACTGTCATCTAAATTGTAGTTAACAAATAACAATTAAGGATTTAAGGATTTCTTTTTTCATTTTTCCACCCTTTCTGTTAAAATTTGATTTATTGCTTTAACAATACATAGTGGAAATAGTACGCGCCCATCAAAAAGTACCGTAAATAATTAAAAACCATCTATGGGTTTTTTAAAAATGTTTTTATTTTATGTTAATTGCTTTTTTTTTTTTGTATTATTATACCCACCACCGAAGGTTAAAAGTATATTTCATTTTATCATTTGGTTTGTAAGTCCCAGACCGCACAAAGTCTATATGTTGTTGATCAACATTCGATTTAGAATCGATTTAAACATGTCCGTCTGTCTGTGTAATGTCTGTGGTCTCCTGGCCGCAAAAATGAAGATATTGGCTTCGAATTTGGCAGAAATATTGGAAATTTGTTCACATACGTTGCTGTTGAAATTGGGCCAAAACAATCAAAGGCGACGCCTACATTATACATTGAAAGCACTTCTCTTTTCTGACTATTTTGCTCTGACTGTTTTTCATGATATTCCAAGGCTGGTTGTGTTCTACGGTATCTCCAAAGAATAGAAAAATCTGCCACGCCCATCTATTAAAATATAGATTTCTCCCTTTTGATTCCCAGCACCGAATGTAAACCGTGCATTTTGTCACTTTTGTCACTTGGTTTGTAACTACCGAAAAGAAACTTCGGAGACCTTATAAAGAATTCTTGATCAGTATCAAATTTAGAATCAATTTAAGCATGTCCATCCGTACATCTGTTTGTCCGCGTAATGTCGTAAATATGGTAAACATTCTCCTGGCCGCAAAAATGAAGATTTCAGCTTCAAATTTGACAGAAACATTGGAAGTTCTTTCACTGTCGCGCCCACCTATTACAAGATTAAGGCAAGAAGTATAAAAGATTCGGCATAGCCAAATATAATTTTCTTACTTGTTTTTTTTTTTTTTTTTGTTTAAATAAAAACTTGTCAGGTGACTGATTGGAAGCATTTCCAAAATGTGCGGTTAAATGATTTTATTAAATATTTGTAGCAAAGATTTTGAGATTTGTCGTAATTTGTAAACGAATGACAAAAGTATTGAAAACTTTTTTGTGTTTGAGTTTTATTCAGCCCCATAGTAGCTTTTGTAGATGTGCTTGTTTGTAGACTGCTGTGCTTAAGTTCATTCTCAAATTATTATTTGATTGACAAATTGCTAATATGTGGTTAAAATATTTGAGAGCTTTTTCATTTCTTTTGTTTATGTTTATGTTAGACGTGTATTGCACTTAAAAATGTGAAACCTTAAGTGAAATGTGTCCTTTCAAATCCTGTCTCAAAGCAATACATTTTTTAATTTCGATTTTTGTGAATTTTCTCAATGTTTCCCCCAATGCCATTTAATTCCCTTATTAAACCGATTAATGTCAAATTGTTGACAGATAGGAAAATATTGAATTAATTTCTACATTTTAATGATAATATAATTAATCAATTAATGTGCAGCAGATTGTGTGTAAAGTAGAAAATAAATTATTTATAAAAAGAATAAAAAAATTATTATAGAACGGATAAAAAAGTTACGGTTTTTTTTTCTTTTTTTTTTTGTATATAAATGATTCTTAATAACAAACCGATACGCGTTCATTGCATCGCGTATACAATAATTTCAGTAAAACGAGGTCAATGTTTGTTTATAATTCCTCGCATTTATACATAACGCACAACGGTACCTTTCAAATATTAATGTTGTTGTTGTTTTGTTGGCCATAATAATAAGCATGTATGGTATACATATTGTTACTGTACGCGCATTCAGTACAATAAACGAGTGCATGAAAATTTGCATATTTGGCCCTCAAAAAAGGGGAGAAAAATTAATTCACGTAAATACGTTTCAAGATTAACGCATTGAATATATTGTGGTGGTTATTTTCAAAGTCAAGTAAGGTGCTATGCACGTAATTTAAAGTTTTACAAAACAGAAAATAAGAAAATAAGAGATTTTGACTTAAACATCTGTGTATATATTTTCTTCTAAAATTGTAATCAATTAAAAAATATCTACACTCTAGAAAAGAAAAGTTGAAAACCTAGTATTTGCCTTAGAACTGGAGCATTTATTCCTAGCAAATGATGATGATCCATCGGTAGCAAGATTATTTAATTTTTTGAATTATTATTTAAAACGTAAAGTTTAAATTATAAATAATGAAGTGATCACTACAAAGAAAAAAGTGCTCAGGTCATCATATCGTTAGTAATCAAAAAAAAAAAAAAAGAAATTGTTTTTAACTTAACTTTATTTTTGAATGAAAAGTTGTTACCTTCTCTTGTGTCAAAAAAAAGTTTAATTTAACAACTAACTCCGCCTCTATTAGAAAAATTTTAATTTGTAGAGTTAAATAACGTTAACCCTTACATTAGAATCAGATCTCTCTCTGTCCAGAGGTCTGATCTGAGTCCTCAACATCAAACTCGAATAACTTTTAGCATATCAGTTAACATAGCAAGGAACCTTAAATAGCGTATTAATGACACATTAAGAGAAAAAAAAATAAGAAAAAAAAATATATAGTAACTAGTCAGTCGTCCAAAGAGATACATTAGTAAACTGATCAGTACTCGTTTTTGTATTGGAATTTGGAGCGGTTTTCCCACTCTTATATATATTTGTTTTATTTACTGTAGCAATTATTAAAAATATTGCAAAATTCTATAAAAAAAATATCGAATAGTTCTCATTTACACTGTTCATACACGTATCACATACATGTGGAAGGTAGTTTAGAAACTTAGCTATATAAAGTACTTATTATATTTTGGGCACAAAAGCAGTGGGTTGCGATGCAATCTATTTCATAATTTTTTTTAACAAAACAAAAAAAAATGCTTCAAGACGATCTCTTAAATGAGTAGAAGCGCAGCAAACCATCTGTGAGGTAAATAGGTTTAGAAATTTGGTTTTCTTTGTTTATTTCCACCACCGAAGGTGAAGGATATATTTCATTTTGTCATTTGGTTTGTAACTACCACCAGGAAACTTCGGAGACCCCACAAGGTATATATATTCTTGATCAGCATCAAATTTAGAATCGATTTAAGTATGTCCGTCTGTGCGTCTGCGTAATGTTTGTGATAAATTTTCTCCTGGCCGTAAAAATGAAGATGTAGGCTTCAAATTTTGCAAAAACATTGGAAGTTCTTTTACATAAGCTGTTATTGAAAATGGACCAAATTGATCACAGGCCACGCCTACAGTATAAGCTGAAAGCTCGTCACTCTTTTAGCTGCTTTGCCCTAGCCGTGTTCCACTGTATTCCATAAAAATAGAAAAAGAAATCTGCCGCGCCCACCTGTTCAAATTTTGTCTTTCGCCTTTTTTCAAGATAAAGGTGTTAAGTATAAACGAATCGGCACAGTCGAATATAATTTTCTTATTTGGTTTGTACTTGTATTATAATTATCGATCATTTTTGATTCTCGTTTAATTTTTCAAGTCATTCAAGAGTACTTGTAATCAAATTTAACCAAAATTTATGATCCTACACGTATATGTATATAAATATATAGAACAATCTTAAGGTCTATACAGAGTTTTACTTTGGTACCACAAGTAGTTTGAATTTACGAAATAATTTTTACTACGGAATGACAATACTCGGAAGTAGTAAGAATATTATATATGTGCACGGTATGAGGTGGCACTGAAAGAAGATGCTTAACTCAAGGAAGAGCGGAAAAGTTGGGTAGGAAAGATCGGATGTTGAAGACCTATCCGTTTATATAGCATATTTTTTAATAAATATTTAAGGACTTAACAATCATTATTAGCAGAACAAAATAGCGAAAAATTGAGTTTTAAATATTAAGCGCTACGAGACTAGGTCTTCATATTGTAGATGTAAAGAAACTCGTGGGCGTATTTATGTCGATATTTGAATTTAAATCATCTACAACGTTTAGTTTAATACTAATAATGTCTTATCGTTTAATACTAATAATGACTTATTGTTTCAGTTTTTTAGACGTCTATCAAGATCAAGTAATGAGCATAATTTCAAATTTTGATTTCTATTGATTACGTATATACTTCAGCATTCTACCTCAATTAAAAAGGAGAATATGTTTAAATTATTTTATCGCAAAATTCTTTTTATTTATAAGCTTCGCATAAGACCAAACGGTACCAATTTTGTACTGAATTTCAAGATAACTTTGATATACATTTCAAATTTTTTCAGATTTTTGTAACTTGATGGCATTCATTTTCAAAATTAATTATTAATGATGGATATTTGATATATTTTAGCTTTTTATGCTAATTTTTATGATAAATTTTCTAGTAACAATCGATCAGAGTACACACAGATTTCATAATAGACTTGAACTGATCAAGAATATACATATTTTGGGACAGCTTCAGTTTAAATGGTACTTTTCCGTCTGTTTGTTTTTGTTGCAAAATGTTTTTCAAGTATAAAATACAATACCGATTCGAACATAAAATATAATATGAGCTCAGCTATTCTATACTCCGGGATAATTGTCACAGTATAACAACAGATAGAAATAGATGGTGTCTTTACGGACACACTACGCAATTGTTAATATATCTTGACAAATATATAATAAATACTCGTATTTAATATATAAAAATCTTAATATAAACATTAGTTCAGATTTAAGTGAATTTAATGTTTTATCCCAATATAATCCAACATTATGTTATAAGGGCCAAAATCGTTCCTCATTTTGGTTCACACATACTTAAGTTGTTAGTTGTGTATAATAGCGTTAGGTTAAGGTTAGGGGTAAGAGATATACATTGCCACCTGATAGACGTGACATACTCGAGTCTATCGGCAACGTCAATCTGTAGGGAGCCAAGTTTCCAGGAAAGGAAAGAGAGATCGTTTTGATCCTTTTGTTATCCAGACGTGCGCCGATATTACACGTATAATCGTGTAAGTAAATTAAGTAAAGTAAGTAAGTAAAGTAAGAAAAGTAATGGATTATATGAGAAATAAAATTAAAAAGCGCTCAAGGTACCGAGATTAGTTCCGTTCTTGCAAATATTTTATACTCTGTAAAGGGATGTTCTAGAGATCTTGATATGAGATCTAGCAAGAATTAATATAAGAGCGTGAGACATATTTAAAAAACTAAATGCCTAGGAAACAGAAATGAAAAGAATAAGTGTTAATTTATTGAGTGATAAATTTGAAAGAAAGTCTCTGGTTAATGAGAGATTTTAATAGGCCGAAGGGGCTATAAAAGCCGGGAGATAAAGAAGTTAAATATAAGTTTGTCAACTTATACTAATTGTAGTGATCCCAGGAATAAATAAATGTCTTGGAAAGGAACCTGTGAAACGCCGGAGACCTGTAGAATATGTTCCTTACAATGTGTAGATATAGAAATTAAATTTTAAGAATGTGCCTCTTATATGCACAAATAAACTAAATCTTAAAACAAATCAAACGTCTCGTATTAAATAAAATTCTGCATATGCATAATAATTATCTTTCTGCTTTACCCTTTCCATTTTTTGCTTTCTTCCATTCGTTCTTTCCCAATTTCATAAATTATTTTTGCTAATTTTCATTTTTGATTCATCGACAACTTTTAATTTATTCTTTACACGCACAGTTGATGTCAAATTTAAAAATTTTAATGGATTTCAATTTAAAATAATGGAAATTAACTTTTTGGAAAATTAAGTTTTTTTTTTTTTTTATTTTACTTTCTCAGCAAACATATATCAAGTGAAGTATATAGAATTTTCAGCATTAAAAGTGTGCTGAATTCCTAATAGATGAAATCGTTATCAGTGATCTTCAGATCAGAGGTTGGTTATCATTACAACAAATATGTTTTTCTCTATTCGAGCATAAATACGGTTTTAGAATGTTTTGTGAAAATGAAAATTTATGCAAAAAGGTAACAAAATTTTGAAAAGAAAGTAACAAAATGTTGAAAAAAGAAATAGCTATCCTTCGGTTGGAGCGTGGATGGTCTGATTAGCCTTTATAACGATTTACTATTAAGGAAAGTATAAACACACGATACGATAATTTATAATAATAATAAGTTTGTAAGTAAAGTAATCCACAAATTGGAATTAATAATTGGCAACTGCTTATTGAACGTCAAATTACTTGTCTTACTTTAGTTAGAAGAGCTGTTTTAATATCTAATCATAGGATTGTTATGTTTTGTTCTCTTAGTTTTTTGTTATAATTATTGTTTAAAAAATTGATGACAGAGGAACGAAGAAGCTTGAAAATGTGAATATCTGGAAGGGTGAGAAAGTCTACTATAGATAGATTGCTTCAAAAGGGAACAGAACCGTTGAAGAACTAAGAATCGCGGTAATGTCTTGCACGTTACACGAGCAACTCCAACATAAGTGAGTGAAAACGTTTTGAAAATCACACAGTCTCGAGGAGGGG